>LAPY01002559.1:18452-36507 GCA_000970635.1 Eragrostis tef
CATTTCCTTGGTTGAATATTCCGCTGTGCTACTCGATGTTTTAATCGGATTAATGTAATAACTTTAAGATTTAAATTCGTGCTTATTTATGTGGTGTACTGTTGTGTCCGTTCACCGGCACAGACCGACTCGATCCTGCGTTTAGCGGAGACGCTACACGCTGCTCTTTGGTGATGGCCGCCGCGAGCTCCCTTTGTGCACGTGCTTCCGCCCCTGTGTTCCTTGCCGGGCGCTCGTGGGCCAGGGCCACTCTCCTCTGGTTCAGGGCTTCGGCATCGTCGGTGTCGATTTCTTTTTCTTCCTCCGAGGACTCCCTTGCGTCTTCGGCCTTTCAGCGATGGCTGGGAGGTTGGTGTCGGAGGCGATGAGTCCTGAAGCTGGGTTGCCCGAAGCGGACGAGCTTGGACCCGTCGGAAGATTGCCGGTGACGTTTGAAGGACCCGTCGGAATCGCCGTCTGCGCCGTCGGCAGGCCGTTGTCTCCTGCCGAAGCCCAGGCGTCGATGCCGGAGGGCTGCTGCAGGCCCGATGCTTCGGGCGTAGTTCCCGAAGACCTTGCCCTTCAGGACGTTTCCGACGTCCGCTGCTTCGTCATCGCGCCGAGGCCTCTTGTTGGCTCCCTACGGACGGCGCCAACTGTTGTTGTTACAAGCCCAAACAGTATTAGTGGGGTCCTCCTAAGGTCTACCACACTTGGGAGGGACCCTAGGAACGACTAAGAGAGGAGTAAACGAGAGCCATAGGCTATACAGTAGTACTCAATGCCATTCATGAGTGGGGTAAGGGGAGTATTTATAGCATCATACCCCCTTACAACCCTAAGATCTTGATTACAATCTTACCTTGGACCTAAGCGTCTTACAGTAATTTCCTTTCTCCCCTAAGGAGGGATGCTAAACTCTAATGGACCAAGGCCTAAAACTATTCAGCACACTCCATTTCTGGCCTATTTGGGCCCTTATGGGCCGATTTCTAAATAGACCAAGGAGCTAGGGAGAGGGGACACGATGGGCCTCCCCCAACACAGGTGGCGCGGATGGCCGGCAGCGCACGCACGGTGCAACATCTGACAACGGATTTGGACTCGCCCCGGACCAGCCCTGTCGAGGGACGTCGCGGTGGCACGCCTGCGCCCTCGCCGGCCCTACGCGCCCGCCGACGTGTCGCCGCTGCCAGTCCGCGCGAGAGGAAGAAGAAAGGACAGGGGCAATTTTGTCTAAGAGAAAAAGAGATGGCAATTCCAGCGGTGCGACAACGATTTGAAGGGTATTTTAGAGAAGCCTAATCTTCTCAGGCTATTTGAGCGAAACCTAACAAAACCAAGGCTAAAATAGCAAAACACTCCTCCGGAGGAAGCAGCAGCCTTCGGCCTTGAATCGCATGATGGAAGATGTAACGAGCCGAATCGAGCTATTCGAGCTCGGCTCGTTGAGGCTTGCGAGCTCCAGACCAAGCTCGAGCTTGGCTCATTTTCACTCAAGCATAAAATTAAATCAATAAATACATGGATTAGGTCCATGAGCCCCGTGGACCGGGTTGGTCTCTTTGTCTACCGGTTCGTGGTGAACCAATTGTGATGGCTCGGGGCCTAGATATAATAAAACGACTGTTTTCACTTGTCGTCACAATCTGGCGAGGTGGCCTGATATTAAGTAATGAGCTTCGAAGGCATGAGGTCTTGTTTTAAACCTCCTGCAACCTAGTACGTTTTAGTTTATTTTCAATGAATTAATATTTGTAATGATAAATAACATATAAGTGAACTTGAGTTCTAGTGGTTATGCGACCCTGGTTACAATATGCTGATCGCAAGTTTGAATCCCCGTTTCGTGGCAGACAATTTTTTTTATCTTCACGTATTCTGTAAATACGTTTTCATCCAGGATGCTGCATGTTAGGTTGATGTTGGGCCAAATTGACTGGGCTGCGTTAATTTGCTGGGCTGTAATAGAATAAGAAAGTGGAGGAAGAATGGAGATGTGCCAGATTCGTTTAGAGAATCTTGTCGGGGAGCAGATGGGCTGCTTGGTTGGGCCGGCCTGGTTCTAGATTTTACAACAAAACCATTGAGACTTGTACTGCGGTGGTAAGACATTTGTCTTCTAACTCATAGACCTGAGTTCGATCTTGTCTCTGACATATTTTATTTTAAATACCTGTGACATTGCAGTGCATCAAGGGTCTCTACCAAGATGACACTGCTTGCGGCACGAGAGCCGGCGTGTCTCGCCGAGGACGAGCACAAGGACGGGGTTGATCTCTCCTCGCCTCCCCGGGCATGACCCAGTCGACGAGTCGACCTCGCCTCCCCGGACATGGCGGGGTAGTTCGACGGGAGCGAGGCGGGAGCGTGGCGGGCGAAGGCGACGGGAGCGCGGCGGGCGACGCCGACGTGTCGCCGCTGCCAGTCCGCGCGAGAGGAAGAAGAAAGGACAGGGGCAATTTTGTCTAAGAGAAAAAGAGATGGCAATTCCAGCGGTGCGACAACGATTTGAAGGGTATTTTAGAGAAGCCTAATCTTCTCAGGCTATTTGAGCGAAACCTAACAAAACCAAGGCTAAAATAGCAAAACACTCCTCCGGAGGAAGCAGCAGCCTTCGGCCTTGAATCGCATGATGGAAGATGTAACGAGCCGAATCGAGCTATTCGAGCTCGGCTCGTTGAGGCTTGCGAGCTCCAGACCAAGCTCGAGCTTGGCTCATTTTCACTCAAGCATAAAATTAAATCAATAAATACATGGATTAGGTCCATGAGCCCCGTGGACCGGGTTGGTCTCTTTGTCTACCGGTTCGTGGTGAACCAATTGTGATGGCTCGGGGCCTAGATATAATAAAACGACTGTTTTCACTTGTCGTCACAATCTGGCGAGGTGGCCTGATATTAAGTAATGAGCTTCGAAGGCATGAGGTCTTGTTTTAAACCTCCTGCAACCTAGTACGTTTTAGTTTATTTTCAATGAATTAATATTTGTAATGATAAATAACATATAAGTGAACTTGAGTTCTAGTGGTTATGCGACCCTGGTTACAATATGCTGATCGCAAGTTTGAATCCCCGTTTCGTGGCAGACAATTTTTTTTATCTTCACGTATTCTGTAAATACGTTTTCATCCAGGATGCTGCATGTTAGGTTGATGTTGGGCCAAATTGACTGGGCTGCGTTAATTTGCTGGGCTGTAATAGAATAAGAAAGTGGAGGAAGAATGGAGATGTGCCAGATTCGTTTAGAGAATCTTGTCGGGGAGCAGATGGGCTGCTTGGTTGGGCCGGCCTGGTTCTAGATTTTACAACAAAACCATTGAGACTTGTACTGCGGTGGTAAGACATTTGTCTTCTAACTCATAGACCTGAGTTCGATCTTGTCTCTGACATATTTTATTTTAAATACCTGTGACATTGCAGTGCATCAAGGGTCTCTACCAAGATGACACTGCTTGCGGCACGAGAGCCGGCGTGTCTCGCCGAGGACGAGCACAAGGACGGGGTTGATCTCTCCTCGCCTCCCCGGGCATGACCCAGTCGACGAGTCGACCTCGCCTCCCCGGACATGGCGGGGTAGTTCGACGGGAGCGAGGCGGGAGCGTGGCGGGCGAAGGCGACGGGAGCGCGGCGGGCGAGGGCGACGGGCGAGGGCGACGGGAGTGCGGCGGGATGGGGACGAGGTAGGGTTCTTGCCCGGGGACGCTGCCTTTTGTTGTTGCGCATTTTGGGCCGGATTTTGCATTTGTGGGCCGCTAACCGCACCTCCAGGGCCCAACCGGGGCCTGCCTCGTGCTCTGCCCTCCTCGCCCGCCGCAATCCCCTGCCGCGCTCCCGTCACCCTCGGCCGCCGCGCTCCCGCCTGCGCCTTTCCGCCCCGTTGAATACGCCGTCCCCGGCACCGCGGCCAGGCCCTCCCCGGTGCGTCTTCGCGCCGCTGCACCCTAGCGGCGGGGGCCGCTCGAATACGCCGTCGTCGTCGCGCCTCTGCCTTCTTCTAGGTGTTCCCCGTGGTGAGCTCCGGTGTGGAAGTATGTTAATTCCTAACTACTATGCAGAGAATCTTGGTGAGTACTATTTTTATTGACCGATATGTTGACGGTAAATTAGAGAATTTTGCACCGTCAACAGATGCCACGTAGGCTAGAAACGCATATGGGGTTGGATTTACGACGAAAATTGTAAGTTCCTGTTGGTCACCGTACTCAAAACGGAATTTTAGTGACGAATTGGCCACCTGGAACAATAAACTGGCAACACGGGACAATACTGTTGATCAATTTATACGGATTTTCGTCACAAATGAGGCTTGTTAGTGACGGATCGCGATAAACGTCGTAAAATTACCCGAAAACAGAAAAAATCTCCAAAATAGTGACGGGTCTACAGTAAAATCGTCACTAATCAGCAGATCCGTACTAGTGGGCAAATCTGCTTTGTTATAAAATTTGTGCAAGAACTTCATTAGCATAGCATCATTTTGAGTGGAAAACTGTAGCACACCCAGACCACCTTGTTCCTTGGATCTGCAAACCATGTTCCATGCAGCTAAAGGTGGTTTGTTATTGTTTATGTCAGATCCTCTCCGTAACAAATGCTTCCTGTACTGATCAGCTTGATTGATTATAGTAATATGCATCTTAATAATTGTCATGATATACATAGTTGGCTGTCATCATGTGTATTGGCTCAGCTTTAATGGTTCCCTCAAATGCTGCAGTTCAGTGGGTTCATAACCCAGGTGCTCCAGTTTAGGTAAATTAACCTTTTCGACACCTATTTAGGTTTGTGTTTTTGTTTCTCTTTTGTATCTTCAACCAATGATCTATTCCCTCAAATGAGATACAAACATCTGCTAGATAGCCTACAGCTCATATTCTGCAAAATAGATGATGGTTGGGCTAGTTTACATGTACTTGAGTCGCACTTGCAGCTTGTGCGCCTTGAGTTCCCAGTAATTTTTTTGTGTGCAGAATCCATTGTGTCAACCTGTGTATTATTCCTTTTGAGTCGATCCTCAACCTCTATTCTGCCTAAATGCAACAAATAAAAATAGCAACTGTTTTTATTTTGGACAGCTTCAGTCCTATTGAACTAATGATGTGTTACCATATTTTCTACTAGGTAATGATATTTTTATTTTTGAAGGTTCACGTGAACAGGAAAGAAGAATATTATAGGCCTATCAGAAAGGATATATTTATTTGCAAGGATGATAAGAAGCGATCTGGGCACTCAGGTCCTAGGACGGGGCCATCCCAACTGCAAGGTACTGAATCCAGGCATGTGAACAAATGTCCATAAAAACATAGTTTGTGCTCTGGTTCCATTCAACTGCTTTAAAAATTTTGCTCTTATTTTCGTCCACATCCTCATGTTATGACCAGATCGATGTAGTCATAAATTATTGGATTAAGAATGTATATGTATGCTTATGACTTTTGATAACATGAATAAATGGGAAATCTGGAACCATGTGTAAAATCTGTGACGTGTCCACCGTGCGCTACAGAGTCAAGTTTAACGGCGAACTCCTGCAGGCTTTCACCCCGTCAACAGGCTTGCGCCAAGGCGACCCGCTGTCACCGTATCTGTTTTTATTAGTGGCTGATAGCTTGTCAAAGCTTGTCATGAGAGAGGAGCAATTAGGAACGATAACTGGGCTAAAGGTGTGCAGGAGAGCACCATCAGTCTCGCACTTGTTATTCGCTGATGACAGTCTTCTGTTCTTTCGGGCTAGGGAGGAGGAAGCAACCAGAGTACGCGAGCTGCTGACAGTATTTGAGAAAGGGACCCGGCAGTTAATCAGTGAGGAGAAGTGCTCAATCCTGTTTTCCAATCATGTGAGTGAGGAACGCAAGAGCCAAATCCGAAGCATTTTGAACATCCAAAAGGAGGCTTTTGAGCCTAAATACTTGGGGCTCCCAACACCAGATGGAAGAGTAAAACGGGATATGTTTCAATTCCTGGAGGAGCGACTTGGGAAGCGCACGTGTGACTGGTCTGAACGGTTCATGTCTTGTGCAGCCAAGGAAGTGCTAATAAAATCTGTTGCCCAAGCACTTCCGACATACTGTATGAGCGTGTTCAAGTTGACTGGTGGCTTGCGTGAAGAGCTCGAACGACAAATCCGTCGCTATTGGTGGGGTGCAGAAAAAGGAAAAAGGAAGACTCACTGGTGCGCATGGGAACGGATGCTGAAGTGCAAGGATAAGGGTGGACTTGGTTTTCGGGATCTGAAAATTTTCAATCAAGCCCTGCTAGCTCGCCAAGGATGGAGGTTGATTGAGTTCCCTAACAGCTTGTGTGCTCGCATACTGAAAGCAAAGTACTACCCGAACGGCCACATCATTGACACAGTGTTCACTGGTAGTGCCTCCCCTACATGGCGTGCCATTGAACACGGCATTGAGCTGCTGAAGAAGGGGGTGATATGGAGAGTGGGGAATGGACAGAGCATTAGGATCTGGCGTGACAATTAGCTACCTATAGAGTACACACTGAAGGTGATGGGAAGGAAGAATAGATCACGCCTAAGCTGGGTGTCTGAACTGATTGATCAAAGAAATAACGCCTGGGATACGCAAGTGCGGAAGCAGTGTCTTTTTGAGCCGGATATACAATTGGTAAAACAGATAAAATTACCAATGCGAGGGCAGGAGGATTTTCTAGCTTGGCATCATGAGAAATCTGGCATTTTTTCGGTGCGAAGCGCTTATCGGTTGGGTTTCAACCTACAGGAGGAGGAGGCAGGGGCGAACAGTAATGCACCGCATGGTGAGCGCCATCTTTGGCGTACAATTTGGAAGGCGACAGTCCCGCCAAAGGTCCGACACTTTGCATGGAAAGTTGCTAGTTCATGTCTCCCTACGAACCAGAACAAAGTGGAGAGGCATTTGGCTGTTCTGGGCACGTGTGACCTATGTGGGCGTGAGGATGAGACTGAATTCCATGCTCTGATCAAATGTTCCAAAGCTAGAGGCCTGCGGGAAGCAATGAGGGAGAGATGGTTGTTACCTAACGAAACTGTCATTATGCAGGAACAGCCGGACTGGCTGCTGTTATTGTTGAACCGAAGCAGCAAGGAGGAGCAACAGAACCTGCTACTATTATTCTGGAGATGCTGGTACGTTCGTAACCAAATCAAGCATGAGGAAAAGCCCATGCCGATCGAAGGTTCTGTTCGATTCTTGATGAGCTATGCTGAATCACTACTGGCCGTCCGACAACTGCCGCAAGTGCAGGATGCTAAAGGGAAAGGAAAAATCCAGGGAACGAGCAAGGAGAATATGACACAAAAGGCTGCTGGTAGGCAGGAACCGTGGTCAAAACCGAGCCCTGGAAAGATTAAAGTCAATGTGGATGCAAGCTTCTATTCAGAAACTGGGCGCGCAGGCGTGGGGATTGTTGTCAGAGATGACAACGGTGTTGTGCTACTGTCATCTGCGAGAGTGTTGTTCAATTGCGGCAGTGCTGAAGAAGCTGAACTACAAGCATGCCGGGAGGGTGTACATCTGGCCCTGCATTGGCTCTCGCCCCCGATCACGCTGGAAACAGATTGTAGGAATATATGCCTGGCCTTAAACTCAAATGTCGAAGATCGTTCCCATCTGGCGCTTCAGCTTAAGGAGGTGAAATTGCTCATGGATGAGCTCCGCGAAGTTGAGACCATACACTGTTTAAGAGATCAGAATAGGTGCACATTGTTTAGCAAACTTTGCTTGTAATAACATGTCGACTGCCGTTTGGCTTCGGCATACTCCGGACTTTGCTGCACACTTAGTGGCAGCTGACTGTAATCCTACCATGATCTAATAAAGGTCTCATCTTTGTCGCAAAAAAAAAGTAAAATCTGTGACGTGCAAGTCATTGTTGGGCCATTTCCGCCCCTGCCGATCCAGTTGCAGGGGTGACGGCCTTCTCCATGGGCGACCTTCTCAGGAGAGGGACCCGCGAGCTTGTGTGGTCGATGGTTGGGCCATTTCCGCGGGAGGCGGCAGGGGCAGGCGAAGCTACCGGCGACAGCGGCGGCAGGAGCGAGCGTGCGGTGCCGAGATGATAAGGTAGCGTGCGACTCGGGACAGGGGTGTGCTGCGGTGAGGGAGTAAGATTCCAGGCTGTGGGTCCCACTCTCAATCTCTAATATTTTGAGACAAATGCAAAATGCTTCAATCCCTTAAAAAAAGGGACGGAGGGAGTATATAGTGGCATTTTTGGATTGTGCAAGGACTTGTGCTATTGATTTGTGATGGTTCAGTTTGATTTATATGAGAAATTATTGTTTTTTTTTTGAACTCGAGAAATTATTGTATTTTCTTTAGAATATTTCGGGTTCTTTTGCCGACAGATACTTTGCATGGAAAGGTGTACAACGTAGCATGCTGCAAATATGATTGGGCCACTTACTAATTGTCGGAAAAGGTATCAACTATCGGGAAATGTCCGTTGTCAAGGAAGATATTAATTGTCGGTGTAGAAATCAACTGTCGCCAAAGGTGAAATGAAAGGCAACAACATAACTGTCGGCAAAGGTTTTCCCGACTGCTTCTACCGGGACTGTTTTTTATATGTCGGCAAAACCTTTGCCTATAGTTTAAGTGTAGTGTT
Organism: Eragrostis tef; assembly: GCA_000970635.1. NCBI lineage: Eukaryota > Viridiplantae > Streptophyta > Magnoliopsida > Poales > Poaceae > Eragrostis > Eragrostis tef. The sequence goes on from LAPY01002559.1 coordinate 27,038, forward strand.
ACCCGCGGACATCTGGGCGTTGTTTCCAGCCCACGTTGTTCTCCTGCACTGGTGGTGGTCATCCAGAATGCGGGCTGGCCTCCTCTAGAATGGACGTTGATCATGGGATGTGCCCAGGGGGCAAGGGAGGTGGCATAGTGGCAAGAGAAGGGCCACGTCATGTAGTAAAGCGTAGGATAGAAGCCCCCCTCACTGGAAGAAACAGGAGGAGGAGCCAAGGTGGGCGCCGGCCATGGGAAACACGAGAGCCTTGCTTGGAGAAGATCTGAATTCCATTGATTTGCAGCAGGGAAATAGAACTCCACAGCGAAGAAGAGGGAGTAGCACTTGTGTGTTATAGAGGAGTCTAGAATTATTGGAAGCACCGCACGGCTCATCAGGGCTGGGTGTGTATATATATATTGTACATCAACTTGTACATCAAGAAAGGATTACAACAAACGATCTGGAGATCGTATCTTTCTACAATTACAACATATCTTTAATACCCGCCCGCAGTCTGGCTCTGATACCATATAGAATTATGGGAAGCACCGCATGGCTCATCAGGTCTGGGTGTGTATATTTATATTGTACATCAACTTGTACATCAAGAAAGGATTACAACAAACGATCTGAATATCATATCTTTCTACAATTACAACATATCTCTAATAAAGAGCCCATGGCAACGAAATTTCTCTCGCTCCAGGCGAGGCTGAACCAAGCACAATGGTGTGCTAGCGGCGATGAGCCATGGAGAAAGAGCACCAGCTGGTAAAAGAGAGAGAATCGGAGAAGAAAGGCAGAGAGTATAAGGTTCATGACAATTTACAAATAGAACCCTTTTGTATGTTCTATTTCTGTATTGTTTCTCTACTCTTTGAATTCTTATAATTCAGCCCCCCATATTATTGATACACACACATTATCATTGGATTATGGCACTTTTACCATTTTTAACCATGAAACTTGAAACTGTAAAAAAAAATAGGGAATCATTTCCACCATTGACTTTGTGATTAAATTCTTTGAAACTTATTCGCATCAAACAATTCACATGTTGTTGAGGCTAAACAGGCGCTGCGAAGCATGCCAATCTATCCAGTGTAGCTAATTGACAAGTGGAATGCACGGCTCTAGCATATGTTTCTGTCAAATCCCTGAAATGACTATAGGCGTGGTCATCATCTAGAGTCCAATACCCTGATAAGGATGAACGTTACTTTTCCTTAATAACCTCAAAAATAGGTTTGTTCGGATGCTTGGAAAATTGCTCCTTCAATCCTGTTGCTTGTTTTCCTATATTGGAACCCTTGAGCAAGACTTGTTTTAGGGAAACCATGTTCTGTACCCCAACGAACTTCAGTGACGACCCATAACTATAGTCAATCTTCAGCAGCTCAAGCTTTGCCATCGCCCTTTCACCAAACTCTACCTTTAACTCGGATTCGCAAGCTATCTTGAAAACCTTCAATTCTCCGAATGGGACATTGGACGAAATACCCATTAGCCTGACAAAAAAGTTGAGAACTCCGTATTCAACCTTCTCCACCCGAAGGCATAGCGTCTGCAGTCTCTTCAGTCCCTCGAGGATCTCTATGTCTAACTGTGTTAACAATGTAATCATTCCTAAACTCAATTTCTCAAGACTATTGCAGAGAGAACTGACACCTTGTGGCATATGATCACCCCACACAGACAAGGATTCCAAGTGGCCATGTGCAGAGATTGCAGAAGAGAACTCCTCAATATTTCTCTTGTTGATGCCAAACACTCCTAGCCTACGCAACTGACTAAGGCTCTTGATATCCTTCATAGTAGAGTCATCGCAGCTGACGTTGATCACACCAAGAGTGTGCAATTCCTTCATTTTACCAATCCCACCAGGCACCTCAACACCAACACCAGTGCCAACTGAAGTGCGGGAAAGTCCCAACCTTGATTTGAATGTGCCTAGAATGCTTCGTGAATGTGTTGATGGCTCCTCATCCTTAGAATGTACCGTACCAGCACGAATATACTGTAGCTTCGGTAACTTCATTATACTTTGTGGAAGTGTGACAACACGGGTGTGTCTGATATCCAAAGTTTGGAGCCGCTTCAATCTACAAAAGGAATCTGGCAGCTTATCAATTTTGTTGCATCCTCTTACGGAGAGGAACTTGAGGCGATGGAGCACATCCCCAATTTGCTCTAGGACCTTGTTGTCTACATCCGTCGCGTCCTCTAGATCCAGCACCCGAAGCACCCTCATCCTGGATGAGATGAAGAAGGCTTTCCATGCTCCATACACTGTTAGCGACCGTAGCCGCGAGAAGTCCAAGCCGTCAAACACAACCTTGTCTCTCTGCCAGCTGCTCGCAACAGCAAGGTGCTGTCCGACACGTTCCATGGTTTGGCAGGATTCCCCCTCCAGTAAAGAGATTTCCAGTGGAAAGAAAACCTTCTCATCCATTGACCGTGAGATGATGTATTCTCGGAAGAAACCATTGATTTGGCACCCAGACCTGGTAGCTCTCTCTTTCGTTGATTGTGAGATTAAGCTGAGGGCGGCAAGCTTGTCGAAGAGCTCCTCTACGTAGTCAACCACTGTATTGATGTCACTACCCTTAGTGTAGCCTTCTGCGATCCATCGCCTCACCAGCCGACCACGGCGAGTGAAACTGTTCTCTGGGAAAATTGATACATACAGGATGCATAACTTGACGGATCGAGAACAGGCTTGAAAGTAGGAATGCATCCAGGCTAGTAGGCCCTTTAAGCTATGAAATTCCGGGTTTGTCTCCAACTCATGCATAAAACTGGCCCGCAGAAGCCTGCACTCATGTTCGTGTTTGTCCTTTGGCCGGTTGGACAGGTACCTACACAAACAAAATAATACTCTGGGAAGTCCACCGCACTTGGATGAGAAAAGTTCTTGCACTTGGTCCATGACAGACCAACTCATGGCATAGGTCTTCTTGTCGCTCAGCTCCTGCGCCCAATATTTGTTCAAACAGTTCAAATCAAACAATAGCATTGGCAACTTGACATTTGTAAAAACATTGCACGTAAATAAAAAAATGTTTAGCTTGTGTACATATGAACTGTTCCATTTGTTTTGGAGACGCTGTAAAGGTAGAGTGTGTGTGTGTGTGCATGTGTTCATACGGGATAGTGCTCGAGCGTGTTTGTGAGTGTCTGCATTTGTACTATGTTACTTCGCAAAAAAGATATGTATTGCTCCATCTTTTTTAGAATACTCATTATTTTACAATTCCATAGTGCATAGAACAACTGTGGTTACTAAAACATAATATAATCTAAAAAAGAGTCGGAAGCTCAGATAAATGAAGAAAATTTTGCAGATATAGATAATAATAGAGGAAACATATATAGGCCGAATCCACTACTACAGTCATGAGAAAACATGTAGTATGTCTGCTAGCATTATCTAGGTACATAACTTCACCAGATTGTTAGCTCTCCAACTGCAGTCATGTAGATTCTTGCCCCTTAGCTAGCTACTCAGTTTTCTTTCCTTTTCTTGGGGGTTAGCTATTCAGTTCTGTAACTAAAGAGAACATAGCAAGTCGCTTGGTATACTAGAGATAAAAAGACGCCTAGAGTTTGTTAATGTGCTTATTAATTAGAGGCTCTTTATAGGGCCCAACACTAATCATCATATGAGATGTGTGCTAAAAAAGTATACATACTAATCTTCACACACACATAAAAAGAAAATCCAACTAGAGGGCAGAATAATATTATGGCATTTGGTCGACACACATCTAAAATAAGTATGTAATTACCCACCATAATCTGTTAAAAAAGTTTTCAATATGTTCCCTAGAAAAAGTTTCAATATGTTTTTCACTCCCAAAAAAAAGATTCAATATGTTTGGGTTCAGCTTCACAAGATGGATCATCCTTTCCTTGCCTTTCGCCAGGGATAGCTGGACCAAAAGGTGGGGGGCAACACTTTTTTCTACAGTGTCATCTTCCAAATCCTCGATTTTAGTTTCTAGGACGATTACATACCCTAACTGAAGTTCGCTCGGGCCTCGAACGCCTGGACATCATGTGTGAATTCCAGCATCCACTACTATTTATGTGCTTGCGGTTGATCTGATGGATAGCGCATTTGGACATCCAAAGCACAGATTTTCATTTTTCTTAGATTTTGTGCATGTCGGCTAATAAACAGATGAATGCTTTAAATAAGTTGGCGCACCTTATTGAAGAGCTCGATGGCTGCATCAATGTTTAGACCTTCAATGTGGAATGCCTCTGTGTTGCCTGTCGCTGCACAATTTGTGGCAACACTTTCATCTGTTGTGATAATAACAACGCAACTACGAAAAGCACGCCGTATCAAATTATCTTTTATGAAGTCCCAATCTTCACTCGATTGCAGGCCGTCAATAACGACAAGGCACCGATGTGTTTGAAGAAGATTATGGCATTCTTCAATATAATCTGCAGCCTGAGGTGATTCAGGACGCATGCACCGGAGCATCCTGCGACAGAAGGTCGTGAGATTGAACGGATGGGATACATCAACCCAGCCGAAACAGTGGAACGCCTTCGCATCAACCATGCAGCTGTAGTAGACGCTTCGGACTAGAGTAGATTTCCCAACAGCAGCCACGCCCCACACGGAGACCACATGAGGTTTGTCACTAGGGCCACTACGATTCATCAGGCTAAACAGTTTATCTGCCTCAAAGCCGCGGCCGAAAAGATGATTCTCTTCCTTCCATCGGGTAGCCTTTTCCCGTAAGGAGTCGCTACCCATCCCCCCAAATTCTTCATGTCCTGCAAACATGATCCCAAGGAAAATGAATACTGTGCCTGTGACAAATGGCCCTAGAACCTACTGTCAGCCTCAACTATTATATTGTTTTGAGTGAGAGCGGTTTTACTATCCAAAATAATGATCATTGGTTTATCAACACTAATGGAAAATAGGTAAACTGGTGATAAATATATACTAGAATAACATCCAACAGTAAAATAGGTAAACTGGTGATGCTTACTTTTGGATCTTGAGGGCTGAGGATCTCTTTGTAGAAGACGCAGACAGAGTGGTCAGGTGAGAACTTGCTGAGCTCCGATACTTGGTATGGTCCCCCCGTGCACAGCCTTGCTATCTCGAGCTGGCGAGTTGAGACGATGATCCTGCTCCCCATTCGCATGTCCGGCAGATACGTCCTGACAGCGTGCCATTCAGCCATGCTGCATAGATCTTCAAGAACGACGAGATATCTTTCGGTGCTTTTTTGCTGCACGAACTCCTCACCAGGGTCCCCTTTGGAGACAAGGCCTTGAGTGGAGTTTGTATAAAACTGAGCCGCCAAGGTCCGGATGAACTTTGGGGAATTGAAAGGATGAACTAGCTTTACCCAAGCACGGAATTGGAAGAGTTCACAGATGTTTTTATCTTCATAGGCAGCTTTGATTATGGACGTCATGCCAAGATCACCTCCTGTTCCCCACACGGAAATGACTTGAAGGTCAATGTCGTCCTTAGTGATCAACTTAGTCAGATCCACCAAGCCACGATTCTTCCTCGCGGCTTCCCTTTCCTCCACAAACATGTCGGATACTTCTGCGTTCACCAGATAACGGGGCGCCGGCCCGTGCTGCTGTGTGGAAGGCTTGGAGCCGGAGTCGCTGATGAGGCTATAGCGCATGTTCCTCTGGCTAACGTCCTCGACCCGGGCCTTCAGCTGCCTTATCTCGGCGACCGCTGTGTCGATGGGCCGTTCTGGAGGTTCCTTTGTGCAGTTGCACGATGGAACCTTGTTCCAGAGACGGAGCCACCATGCTCGCTTGGTGTCCAGGTGGATCACGAACTCGATGCAATCTTCCACATCGTACGACAGGTCACGGACCTGTCTCACCCAGGTCTTCACCACCTTGTTCCTCACGCGCTCCTGGTCGGCGACGTCGAGGAAGGACTGCATCATCTCGAACTCTCCGGTGATGAACACCAGATCGCGCTCCACGATCTGCCACTGCTCCGCCTCCTCCTTGATGGCCTCCTTGACCTTGTTGGCGAGGCCCTCCACCACCGTCTTGGAAAACCCAATAGCGAGGTCCGCCATTGCTCTCTCTCTCTCTCTCTCTCTCTCTCTCTCTCTCTCTCTCTCTCTCTCTCTCTCTCTCTCTCTCTCTCTCTCTCTCTCTCTCTCTCTCTCTCTCTCTCTCTCTCTCTCTCTCTCTCTCTCTCTCTCTCTCTCTCTCTCTCTCTCTCTCTCTCTCTCTCTCTCTCTCTCTCTCTCTCTCTCTCTCTCTCTCTCTCTCTCTCTCTCTCTCTCTCTCTCTCTCTCTCTCTCTCTCTCTCTCTCTCTCTCTCTCTCTCTCTCTCTCTCTCTCTCTCTCTCTCTCTCTCTCTCTCTCTCTCTCTCTCTCTCTCTCTCTCTCTCTCTCTCTCTCTCTCTCTCTCTCTCTCTCTCTCTCTCTCTCTCTCTCTCTCTCTCTCTCTCTCTCTCTCTCTCTCTCTCTCTCTCTCTCTCTCTCTCTCTCTCTCTCTCTCTCTCTCTCTCTCTCTCTCTCTCTCTCTCTCTCTCTCTCTCTCTCTCTCTCTCTCTCTCTCTCTCTCTCTCTCTCTCTCTCTCTCTCTCTCTCTCTCTCTCTCTCTCTCTCTCTCTCTCTCTCTCTCTCTCTCTCTCTCTCTCTCTCTCTCTCTCTCTCTCTCTCTCTCTCTCTCTCTCTCTCTCTCTCTCTCTCTCTCTCTCTCTCTCTCTCTCTCTCTCTCTCTCTCTCTCTCTCTCTCTCTCTCTCTCTCTCTCTCTCTCTCTCTCTCTCTCTCTCTCTCTCTCTCTCTCTCTCTCTCTCTCTCTCTCTCTCTCTCTCTCTCTCTCTCTCTCTCTCTCTCTCTCTCTCTCTCTCTCTCTCTCTCTCTCTCTCTCTCTCTCTCTCTCTCTCTCTCTCTCTCTCTCTCTCTCTCTCTCTCTCTCTCTCTCTCTCTCTCTCTCTCTCTCTCTCTCTCTCTCTCTCTCTCTCTCTCTCTGATCTTGTTTTCTTGTGTGGATGAAGTTAGAAAGTGCAGCTGTTTCGCTTAGAGCTGTGCGTCGCCCGAGCATATGGAGATGGGGTTAGGAATTGTTAGACTAGACTTGACTGACCCCTATGAGGCGTTCGAGGTCAATAACAAACTAATTTGAAGCTGTAGGTGTAACTAACTTAATCATGCCAGCCAAACCACTTTGCAACCCAATGAATCGTGTCACATGTCATGCCTCTTGGGTCAATGGATCTGTTCTGGCACCAATGTTATTTGAAATCAAGTACTGCAGAAATATTGTTTGGTGACTTGACCCCTCAGAATATAACTCAAATATTACACCAAAAACGTGGAATTTTATAACTCAATCAGAATAGCAGGTGCAGCTAGTTACATACCCAATCACGCAACAATGCAATAATTACTCTCCATTCCAAAATAAATGTTATTATAGTCCAAGGGCATGTACAACGCTAATTAATGCATTGTCTGTATAGCTCCAACTCAACATTTTTTGCTGACGTGTACGAGACTAAATGAGGAAAGAGGAAGGCGGCGTCGTCTCGCGAGGCGACCCCGAGCGCTCGTGCTCCCAGGTCACATCGACGCCCCGACTCGAGTTGTAGAGGCATGTGAATTAAGGAGAGATGAAAAATAGAGAACGCGCTGAAAACAATGAGCAGTGAAGAAAGAGATGAATAAATAGAAAGCTGCATTGGAAAGCGAGAATGAAACTTATTTTGGAAAAAAAATGTGTTCTCGTCAAATGACACTTAAAAAGAAACGAAAGGTCTTGTCCTCAATTTCTTTCCATTAGAAAGAATTTCACTCGCTATCAGCCAGCTGGGAAAGATAGCAAGTGCCCAACCGCTACCAGCATCAAAGCTAAGTTTGTATTGCACAGGATACGCAACAATCCAAAACAAAGGAGGGGAGTTGCTCCGGGGTGTCGATCCGCATACTCAACAATCCAAAACAGAGGAGGGGGGTTTCATTTGTACGAATTTCATTTGCTATCAGCCAGCTGTGAATGATGGGAGTGCCCAACTGTTGCAACCATCACCAAGCTGACTTTATTTTGCACATCCTATATACTCAACTATCAGAAATTGTGGAGAGGGGTTGCTAGGGACGGGGTGCGGCTGTGTGGGTTCCTCATGGTAAATATGCATTGCAAATTTGAGACAACTTGCATCCTGCATTTATTTTATCATATGCCCCATGTTACTACATGTGCCTCTGGCAATCAAGCCAATCAATCTCTAGACAAGTGGTGTGAAATCCAAGAGGCAAGTCTCTCTCTCTCTCTCTCTCTCTCTCTCTCTCTCTCTCTCTCTCTCTCTCTCTCTCTCTCTCTCTCTCTCTCTCTCTCTCTCTCTCTCTCTCTCTCTCTCTCTCTCTCTCTCTCTCTCTCTCTCTCTCTCTCTCTCTCTCTCTCTCTCTCTCTCTCTCTCTCTCTCTCTCTCTCTCTCTCTCTCTCTCTCTCTCTCTCTCTCTCTCTCTCTCTCTCTCTCTCTCTCTCTCTCTCTCTCTCTCTCTCTCTCTCTCTCTCTCTCTCTCTCTCTCTCTCTCTCTCTCTCTCTCTCTCTCTCTCTCTCTCTCTCTCTCTCTCTCTCTCTCTCTCTCTCTCTCTCTCTCTCTCTCTCTCTGGTCAGATCAACTCAATCTAATCTCTGCTGCCCCATCACTACCAGAAATCATTTTTTCCTGAGTGCCAGCCCCTTTGCCGAGTGTGTTTTATCGGGCAGTCAACAAAGGGGCCATTTGCCGAGTGCAAAGGGTCCCTTTGCCGAGCGTCTCAGCACCAATACACACACAGCAACCATGGCTTCAATACACACTCGGAAATGTTTCAGCATGTGCATATTCTATATGCATCCATGGCTTCATTGCATTTCTCGTGTGTCGATAAATCACTGTGACCAAGATTTTTCATGGAGTTGATACTTCTTCGTTTCTTTACTTTTATTACAGATCAGCCTGCAAGTATTAAAAATTATTTGTTAAATCTGAGACATTTCTTTTGTTGTTCATATCAATATGCCTCATGTGATTGTATGCGCATATAGCAATCAAGACAATAGATCTACAAAAGTGGTGCCATACTTCTAACCGAACAGCCCACCTGCAAAATTATTGTTTTAGAAAAAGTACATTGATTCTGTATAGTGATTCTCTAAAATAAACAAAGGAGCTGGAAGCCGAAAATTTTAGAATTTCCTAATTTTGTAAAGTGATTCTATGAAATTAACTGAAGAGTTTTTATCATAGATAGAATCTCGATCAGTTACAGAATATTCTCCTTCTAACCTTTGAGGTGTTGGCTGTAATACCCTCACTTTTGGAGCCATGAAGAAAAAGAAAAACAAAATTCAAAAAGGAATAAAAATCACTCCAAATTTAAACTTTTTGTCCAACCTCTCACCTTCCAATGATTTTCGAAAATAAAAATTCACTAAAGTAATTCAAACCTAGATTTGATTTGAAAATTTTCTAA
>LAPY01002559.1:53857-65903 GCA_000970635.1 Eragrostis tef
GGAGCAGCTCCGACGACGGTACGGACCGCATCGTCGCCGACGCCCCTCCACCACCGCCTATCGCCCCCGTTGACGATTCCTCCTCCGATGACACCGATGACGAGCCCCCCGCCGCCGACGAAGATAAGGACCCGGTAACTAAGCAACTACCCTTTCCCCCACTCTCTCCCTCCCTTCCTGCCAATCTCTAGCACTGGTTCGTGGCGGATTTGGTTCCTCGGGAAATGATGGGGTTTTGCCTTCTTCTCGGGGGTTGGGTTAATGGGTTTGTTTCCCCTTGCACGGCGGAGCATTTCGCCATGCTACGGAGTTCGTCCCGTTCCGCTGGGCCAACGATCTGGTCTCTTCAGAGGCTCCGGGTAAGCCAAGCCATGGCCCCATGGGGTGGGTAGCATGATTGGTTAGGTTTTATTGGGGATTTTTGCCCCCCTTTTTGCTGGATGAAAATTTGGTTGGTCCGGGATTGAGAGGCAGCGACGGGGGCAAATCAAGCCATGGGAGATGTCGACGCGCACTGATGGTGATGTTTTTTATCCGTTAATTGGGTGACGATTTCTGTGCAGGTTAATAGTTTATTTCCAGTTTTGTATTCGTGATTTGTGATGGCTATTTCTGTTGGGCGATAATATCAGTACACCTGCACATGGCTAATTCTTGTCTTGGTGTTGTTCAGGCATTCATGATTTTGTAAATAGCAGCCATTGCGTAACTGCAACCGCTTTACATGCCTATCCCCAGTAAAACTTCGAACACAGTAGTGTCCCATTAATACTAGCAAAGTAGCAATAGTCATTGTGAACTATAGTCCTCTCCTGGTACCATAGTTTATCAGAAGTCTTATGTAACTGCACCGGTTGTTTTCGTCGTTTTGTGAATTATAGAATCCTGATAGCTGCCCAATGATGCAGGCTCTTCAATGCAACACCTGAGTCCATGTCGTTTTCTTGTCCTTCTAGTCATCACATGCCTAGAGATACCTGATTGTCTCCCGTCTTGGCCCTGGATGGGCCCCTGTGTTTGCTAGTCTTTGTGTATCTATTTCCGTGGACCGTGGGTGATGTGTTATCATTTTGTGTTGCTAGAGTTTCCAATTTTACCTTCTTATTCCTACTGTTTAGCAGCCAGTCTGTTTAGCAGCGCGTTTGGTTGGGTACCACAGCTCATATCAGTCTATCACTATTAGTAGCATATATGTATGTACCTTTAATCATTGCCTCTGTTTTGTGTTGCAGGGGTTACGTATTCCCAAGGCTCAAGAGCAAGTTAAAGCTTGGTGGTTGCCTGCCTGTGCTTACCATCCCTTGAGTGAGCAGGTAGTTGTTCTTTCTACAAATTTGCAGCCAAACAGTTTTCTATGTGACAGCACTCAGATGGAGATGGTCATCATTTGCTACAATTAACCCCATTTCCATTTTACATTTAGGCATTTGTTTGCCCATTCATTTTTTATTTAGGTGTTTGCCCATTGAAATTCCAGATTCAGGTCACTTCAACATCTACCCACAAAAAACTGCCAAATTACATATATAGAACAATGTCTTCTGCAGTTTTAATCTCATTGCAAAATTTCACTTCTCACCTCCTCGTGAATTTCTCCCTTTCAACTGCCCACCAACTGAATCTTTGGCTGCAAACGTAGTTGACTCTTCACTGACATTTTTGTTTTCCCCATATCTGCCATCCTAGCATGAATGATTCCTGAAAAAGCTCAACCACCTCTCCATGGATCTGGTAGTACAAATCCATTTATTTTCCATATGAAATTTCACGGCTGCAAGTTGAGCATCCTTTAAAAACTGCATTAAACAATTCCATTCCTGCAACTCAGTCCAATAATTGCTTCACACACTTGCTCATCTAGGTCACCACAAACTGCGGAAAGTGTACAAAAATTATTTTGAGAGGAACTGACTTACTCCCATGTATCATGGCAGATTATGAAAGATTTACCGTTCCCTATCTTGTATACTGCATCTAAGCAGAACATGGATTTAGTTTCTTTTCACTGAATTCCATATTGAGAACCCTCTGATAATTGGAACTCCCAAAAAGTCTCAGTCAGGCGTGTATTTTGGAATATCAAGTCTGATCTGATCCATGGTGCAAAGGACTTCCTTTTGCAGCAAATAGAAGTCCATACCTACAAGGGCACGTTGCTTAAACAGTACTCCCTAGTCCCTCCGTTCACTTTTATTTGAGCTAACCAATGTCAAATAAAACTGAACGGAGGGTAACTGATATGAATTAGCTTGTCTTCTGAAGATAATGTATATATTTCTTCGAACTTCCATGCGTGCCTTTTAATCTCCAGTTTTTTTAAAAAACGGGATGATCCTGCCCCAGTTGATAATCAATATAAACCGTAGAAATGATCCTAGATGACTATTGAAAGTATTTGCAGTTTAAATTCTACTCCTTCCTCCCATAACCATGAACAAATTCTCAGATCTATGTTAGTTAATTTTCGGATGAGGCATTTCCTCAAAACCTGTTCAGCAAGAACTTGAGATGAATCATATTGCCCCCCTTTTTAAAAAATATCAGTATAGCTTCGTTTGTAGTTAATCCTTCGAGTAAAGATATATGAAATTAGTGTTTTGTGTTTACTGTTATTTGATTTGACGTGCAGGCAACCATTGCTTTTCTGTTAAAAGCTGCTGATGCATCTGTGATGGGGCTGGTTACTCTCAGTGCTCTCTGTGCAACGTTCCTGTTAGCTTGGGGAAGGCCTGGCACTGCTTGCATTCCAAAACTCATGGATACCCCAGAGAACACTGAGCCGAGCTGGGTACAGGTTCTTTTTGCCGCACTTCCTTTTGCTATTTTCCCTCCCACGCTATATGTGAGTGGGCTGGTCCAAGCAGCTGAAGAGGATGAACATGGCCTGGGAGTTGTGTCTACTCTCTGCTTGATTGAGTTCATTGCTGCCATTGCTATTGGGAGTGGGATGATGGTCTGCATCACTGGATCACAGTGGTCGTTGATTGTGGCTGTCTTGATGATTGTTCTAACGATTCTGACATGGGCCTTCACCTTCAAGTACCCAAACGTGAGACAGTGTTCCCCTTTCTTTTATTTCGTTTTAAGTGTGGATGGTTGGGTGTGTGTGTTTTCTGACAGATTTTAATTTCATGTCCTCAACAGTGCCTGAGGAGTTTCATCTGGTCGACGTGCTTCCGTCAAGAAGAGACTGTTGCATCAGCTCATGTAGCCGACGGTGGTAATGGAACGGTGGCTGTTGTTGTGAATTAACAGTAATGTGTGAAGCGAATTCTGAATCAGGTCAAGGTCAAGGATTACCGATGTCATGTAGTCATACTGGTAGCTGTTGATGATGAGGGTGAATCGTTATCATGAGTAGACTAGATGCTCTTCTATGTTCTGACACATTCAAGCGGTCCTACTGTTGAATCAAGCTGCTTAGCCTTACAAGGAATTAATGGAGACCGTGCCTGTAGATTTGTTGTTTCTACATTTCGACGAACGTCAGCTCTCGCCTGTGGGTGGTAATATGCTACACTGTAATCATACTCTCTTTTTGGGGTATATTAGGGCACCCACCAGGACATGTTAGAAACGCATTCGTGCAAAGTTTATCTGCAGTGTGCATGAGAACATTTACTCGTCTCAGTCTGTTTATTTTATTTCAGTACACACCGTTCAGTGAGATGCAATGAGTCTCAGCCATGCATATACCTGTATGCATCTGAGTATTTGAATCAGGATGGGAGCAAATAGCTGTATGTATTCCCTCGAACAGTGCCCTTTCCCAGATGTGTAGTATTCTAGAAAGTCATGTGTAAGAATTCTGCTCCATATCATTGGTTTTGCACAGCACAGATTGGCAAGAGTATTGCTATAGGTTTGACTAATTTGTTGTACTTTACGACAAGATAATCTAATGGTTAAAATCAGGCGATTCATATGTTAATCAGTTGGATCAAAACGATTTTGAGAGTTGGGGAAATCAGGCTAGCGGATTTCCTAAACGGGTGACCAAAACTGAACTATAGCTATAGTTGAGGAACAAAATATGACCTTTTCTTTTAGTTTTTTTTTTAAGAATTACACAGTACAACGTAGACGCTCACAATACGCACGCACATTCACCCCTATGAACATACCCTACCCCTATGAGCACCTCTGAAGAACTGAGCACCCGGCAGATCTGAAGATTCGCTCCTACCAAGAGTTGAACACAGGACTTCAAATGTGTTACTCGGATGTTTTAACCATTAGGCCAAGACCCCTTTCACACCTTTTCTTTTAGTTAAATCTAATAGCTCGTTTTTCTGCTGTGAGCCTGTGAAGTGCATCGCCAAGAAGAAGAAAAAAGTCTAAACAGGGTCTCATGTAGCCCATGGGCCAGCGCTTAACGGCCTACTGCCGTCGTGGAGGCCTGAAACGCAACGGGACAGACGGACAGTGGACCGCTTCAACGCCGACGTGGCACCTGGCTGGCTTAAACCCTGGGCCGGCCGCCCAGACCCACACGGCAGCTGGCTCCGTCGTCTCGTCTCGGTTCGTCTCTGCTCGTCGCCGCGGCGTCTCCGGGCCGGCGACGACGAAGGACGCTCAGAAGACGGCGCCTGACGGGAGCAGCTCCAACGTCTCCTCCTCCTCCGTCGCCGCCGCCGAAATGAATCAATCGGTAACTAAGTAACTTCCCTTTCCCACTCTCTCTCTCCCTTCCCTCCAATCTCTAGCACGGATTCATCGCGGGCTTTCCTCCAATCTGGAAATGCTGTGGGGTTTTCCTTCTTCTCGGATGCGGTGGGTTGTTCCCCTTGCACGGCGACGGATTTGGGCGGGATGAAGAGGAGCGAGGGGATACAATTTCACCGTGCTGCGGAGTTCGTCCTGTTCCGCCAGTGCAGTGGAATGATCCGGTCTGGTCAGGGGTTCAGGGAAGGTCAGGGCATGCCCCCGTGCGTGGGTAGCATGATTGGCTAGGTTTTATTGTGGATTTTTGCCCCCCTTTTTTTTTCTCTGGATGTAAATTTGGTTGGTCGGGGATTAAGAGGCAGCGATGGGGACAAATCAAGATGGGGACGCGCGCTGATGACGGTCTTTTTTTATCAGTTAATAGTGACGATATCCGTGCACGTTGATTGTTTATTTCCAATTTGTACTCCTGATGCTTGATCCCTATTCTGGGCAGTGATATGATATCAGTCCTTGCACATGGCTAACCAATGGGAATGATTTCCATTTTTGTCTTGGTGCTTGTTTAGACATCCAATTTGGAATGTTGGTCAAAACTAGTACTACACTGCAGCTAGAGTACTATAAATAGCAGTCATTGTGTAACTGCAACTGCTTCACATGCCTGTTCCTAGTAAAACTTCCAACACAGTAGTGTCCCATTACCCGTTGTCATGGCCTGTCCAGGTATCAGTACAGAAATACAAATGTCCTTGTGAACTATACTCCTCTCCTGGTACCATAGAGTCTTAATTAACCGCATCGGTAGTTTCCGCCCTTTTGCAAATTAGAGAATGCTGAGAGCTGCTCAATGACGCACTTGTTGACACAGCAACATGCTCCTCAATGCAGCAAGTGCATCCACGTAATCGTCTTATGCATCTTGTCGTCACATACCTGACATACACCTGGTTGTCAGATCTGGTAATCATTGGTAGGATGATAGGTTGTTTGAGGAAATAGAAGGTCAACGTGTCTCCAGTCCTGGCCCTGGATGCACCATTGTCTCATTAATCTTTGTGTATTCTTTTTTTTTCTGTGGGTGATGTTCTCTCATTGTGTATTGCTTGAGTTTCCCCATTTGCCTTCTTATGTTTGCTATTTAGCATTCAGTCTGTTCATGTCAACTACAAGGAATTAAATAGCCTGTTCTTTAATCAAAGTTGAAATGTTTAATGTGCTAAATGCACTTTGACCTGCCTGCTCATATCACTATCAGTAGCATATGAGTGTATTTATTCATTGCCTCTATTTTTTGTTGCAGTTGATAGATAAGGACAAGGCACAAGTACAAAGAAAAGCTTGGTTGCCTGCCTGTTGTTACCATCCCTTGAGTGATAAGGTAGTTCTTCTTTTATACATATTTGTATCCAAACAATTCCTATTTTGTCGCTCTAAAATATACACTATGTAATAGCGCTAAGAAGATGGAGATGTCATCATCTGTAACGATTAACCATGTTTCCATTTTTCATGTAGGCATTTATTTGCCCTTATAAATTCATCATGCATATCACCCAAACATATACCTACAAGAAAACTGCCAAATGGCATCTACAGAACAATGTCTTCTGCAGTTTTGATCTCATTGCACAATTACAGTTCTCACCTCGTGGTCAATTTCTCCTTTTTAACTGCCCACCAACTGAATCTTCGGCTCCATCCATAGTTTACTCTTCACTGTCATTTTTTCTTTCCACATATCTGTCATACTAGCATGAATGATTCCTGAAAAAGCTCAATCACCTCTACATGGATCTGGTAGTACAAATCCATTTATATTCCACATGAAATTAGTCACAGCAGTAAGTTATGCGTCCTCTACAAACTGCATTAAACAATTTCATTTCTGTAACCCAGCATACCCAAAGTATCTGCAAAACGTCCAATAACCATTTCGCACACTTGGGTCATCTAAGGTCAGCACACACCGAAAGTGTATGGAATTGATTTTGAGCGGAGCTGACTTGATACCTATTATCATGGCCAATTCGTAAAGATATCTGATTCCCTATCTTGTATACTGCATCTAAGTTGTTAAGGATTTAATGTCCTCCCTCAGGCATGTATTTTTGAAAATCAGGTCGGATCTGATTCATGATGTTATGGACTTCCTCTTGCAGCAAATAGTAATCTATTGAGCACAAGGGCTTATTGCTTAAACTAACTTATATGAATTATATAAACAGATAGGTCTTCCAACTTCCAAGCTTGCCTTTTAATCACCTTATCAATCATCCTATGTATTTTAAAACGTGGATGATCCTTCCCCAGTTTATAACCACCAAGATAAACCATAGAAATGAGCCTAGATGACTACTGAAAGTTTTTGCTGTTTAAATCTACTTTTCCTCTTGTAACCATGAATTAAATTCTTAATCTTGTGTTAGTTATTTGTCAGACAAGGCATGTCCTCAAAGTAGTTTAGCAAGAACTTGTGATGAATGATATGGTCTCTTTTTAAAAGCAATTATCTGTGAAGCTTCGTTTGCAAATGGTAAACCATTATAAGATACATGACAGTAGTGTAATTGTTTTTCACTGTGATATGATTTGACATGCAGGCTACCATTAGTTTTCTGACAAAAGCAGCTGATACATCTGTGATGGGGCTCGTTACTCTCATTGCTTTATGTGCAACATATCTGTTAGCTTGGGGGAGGCCCGGCACTGCTTGCATTCCAAAACTCAAGAACATTACTGTCACTGAGGGGCCTGTGAAGCTCACTGAGTGGGTGCAGGAGCCGAGTTGGGTGCAGGTTATTGTTGCCTCACTTCCTTTTGCTGTTTTCCCTCTCACGCTTTACGTATGTGGGATGGTCCAAGCAGCAAAAAGGGATGAACATGCCTTGGGAGCTGTGGCTACTCTCTGCCTTCTTGAGTTCATTGCTGCCATTGCTCTTGGGGGTGTGATGACGGTCTGTGTTACTGGATCGCTGTGGTGGTTGATTCCGCCTGTCATGTTGGTTGTTCTAATGGTTCTGACATGGGGCCTCACCTTCAATTACCCAAACGTGAGACAATGGTTCCCCTTTAATGTCCTCCTTTATTTTAGTTTTATTGGTGATGGGGGCACTTTTCCTGACAGGTTTTTATTTTTTATTTCGTCAACAGTGCCTGAGGAGTTTCATCTGGTCGACGTGCTTCCGTCATCGCAAGATTGCTGATGTTGCGTAGCATCAGTAAGGGGTTAAGCGAATTCTCAGTCAGATCAAGGATTGCTATTGTAGTCATACCGGCTGTTGATGATGAGGATGAGTCGTTATTGTGAGTAGACTAGACGCTCTTTTCCGTTATCAAGCGGTCCTACTGTTGAATCAAGCTGCTTAGACTTATCAGGAAATAATGAGCCCGTGCCTGTACATTTGTTGCTATAACAGTACGACGAACGTCTCTTGATAGCTCTCCCTGGGCATGGTCGCCTTTCGCCCGAGGGTGTTGATACGCTACTATGTAATCATACTATTTTTGATATTAGGCCACCCACTCTGACATGTTAAAGAAGCATTCATACAAAGTTTATCTATCATTGTGCCTGTGAACACTTACTTGTTGAATGAAACAACGATGTGGATGCTTGTGAAGATTGTGCACTGTTGGATGAGATGCAATGGATTTCCGAAGTCACCATTTTTTTTATTTATTTTTTGCGAGGGAAAAATCACCATTCATATGCCTGTATGTGTCTGAGTATTTGCTCCGTAAATGGTAGGTGATCGTTGTATGCATTTCCTTTCACAGTGCCATTTGTCAGATATAACATGGCACGCGTCTATTTCGAAAATCCTTATGCTGAACAATTCTCAGATGTGATATGGTGTATGTGTACATCCTGGAGAGTGGTGTGCTAAAGAATTCTGCTCCATATCGCCGTTTTTACACAACAGAGAATGGTACTCCCTCCGATGCTTTTTTATTATTCTTGACGTCTCGACAACACAAAATCTCTTGAAGCCAGTTCAAAATTCATGTCGGGAACGAAATGAATTTCCAAACGGAGGGAGTCATCAACAGTGTGGCGATCAATAAAACACAGTTACTTACTATGGGAGATGGATACTTGTTAGAAATCTTACAATACAATTCGCCAACTGAACAACAGAAAGGATGAAGAAGAAACTTTTTTTTTGTGAACTGGAGTGAAGAAGAAACTTACAGAAAAACTGTGAAATGAAAATCCGACAAAAGCAAAGTCGTACTGAGCTTACGGGCTCACCTGGGCCGAATCCTATCCCGATCCCTTTGGAACGGGCCCCCAGAATCTCTGTTTCAAGCCCAAAGCCCAACTCCCACAGCAAAAGTGCTCGTCCCTAAAAATAAAAAAACAGCAAAATCGCTCGCTCTCCTCTCCAACTATCAAAGTGGTTTGCTGCAAATCCTGCTTCTCACGACGCTAGGGTTTAGGATCCCCCTCCCCGCAGAACCTCTCCTGCTCCGTCGTCGATCCCCGTCGCAACCCCTCTTTTCCTTCTTTGTACAAGGTGGTGGGGGTGAGAGAGATGTCAACGAACTCGAGGGCCGATGCCGACCCGGTTGATCTCGAGAAAAGAGCCGTGGAGGAGGTTGCCATCGTGGACACGCGGAAGGCTAATCTGATCAGGCGCTTGCTGGTGAGTCTGCCACGCTTTTCTTCTCCATTTTATTTTACTATATTAAAATGCTTAATAGTGCCTTGCCCTCGGTGGATTTACGAAATGCGAATTGTGATGCTGCCCTTTGGTAAATTGCTAAATGCTAATGTTCGGATCCAACAATTGGGATTGTGCTCCAACAAGAAACTGTTTCAATGGAATTTATTTGGTTTTTTGCTAATTTCTTTAGTTCGTGGATAGACGACACCTAACAATTATCATGGTTACACACTACTATGTACATTTTTGTACATGTTATTTATTCACATGATGACATGAAAGGAATCTGGTTGAACATCGTTAGGGAGGATTTGTGCTGATGAAGCAGCATCTCGTAGTGCTTGATGGCTGAGAACATCATTTGTTGGGTACAGATCTGTGCATTCTAATTTGTAAATGATGATCAATACACAACTAAATGGCTTAAGTGCAATAAACAGCCACAGTGGATATTTGTTCCCTATCATTGTTTACATTTTATAATCTTTGGCCTTTAGCTAAAGATGTTTGTGCTGTTTTGGACAGTATACCCAAATTTACTACCAGAACCTGTGTTTGTTTGTAACAACAGCATTCTAGGGGACTTATGTTCCCTATCGGTGTTTATTCTTTGGGCTTCAGCTGAAGATGTTTGTGCCATTTCGGACACTATACAAGTTATTCTAAGAACCTGTGATTTAGTTGCGCCACGAGGTTTCGACGCTGTGAGGGGGGTGGGTCGCCACAGGATGCCACTATGCCATAAAAACATGGGTCTCAGCATCCTAATTTGTAAATGTTAAGATGATGACTAATACACAACCTCTTGGCTTTAGTGAAACTAAACAGTTCTGGGCACTTTTGTGCCCTATATCGGTGTTTAATCATTGGGCTTTAGCTAAAGATGTTTGTGCCCTTTCTTTTTGCTGATAGTTGTTTGCGTTGTTTGATACCTCAACTTGAGTCTGCTACAAATATAGAATGGCCCTTATTATGCTGACATTTGCTGATATCGAATGTACCTCCACACATAATCAATAATTGTTCTTTTTTTTCTGCTCACAAAAGCTGGTGTAGAATTTTTTTTCCCCCAGCTAATCTTTTGCGCTTGCTGCTTGCAGGACATTTTCTTTGTGGTATACCTGCTGTTTTCTGTAGGTATCTTGGCAGGGATGGTCATGGTTTCAGACAACTGGTGGGATCCGTGGCCGGGTGTTCTTATCATATCCCCTATCCTTATCGGAACACTTTATATGACACCCAAGATGAAGAACGTGTATATTCAGCTCTATGCCACTAAGCAGCCGTCCGGAAGTTACTGTGATCTGACTACCAAACTGCTGCCTTCTGAGAAATAAGCTTGCGAGTGAGTGAATAAGTGGTATAGTATGTGCAGTTTGGTGCCCTGGTAGTATTAGTATTGGACTAGTGACTGTATGTCTGTATGTAGTGGTAATATGCATGGTGGCTGGCCCCTAATCTAGTTTTTCAGTCTTGCGCTATATTGTGGCTTGTGGGGTGTACTCAGACGTGCCTTCCCTTTATAGACTTAATGAGCTTAGCATATTTATCGTCATTGCTTATATGGTTTGTACTGTTCAATTCTGCTCTTCTGGGCTGCATGCTGTTCTGTTGGTGACAGCATGTAAGATCTTGAGGATGCGATGTGTGATAAAATCCATATTCCGTTCCCATCTGTATATATGCACTAGCTAAATGCCATTGCGTTTCGAGTATTCATTGCAAAACAAAACTTGTTTAACATGCATATATATAACGAGAAACACAAGCACGCGAAAGGGGAAAAAAAAACAAACGTGCTAAGGGCATGTTTAGATCCTCAAGACTGACGTTTGTATGCCAATTAGGAGAACGCGTGAACTAAATGGAAAACTAGTTGCAGTCTTCTTGGTCCTGCATCGCACGGGCGGCTGCCACTGCTTTGAGCTCCCGCCTGTACTTGTTGTTGATCATCGTCCCGCGCAGGAACATGGCGATCTCCCTGGCGTCCCAACAACCGTCGACTCTGCTGACGACGTACGGGCGACTGTTCCAAGCGCGACGGGTCCGTCATGTACTCGCACTTGAACTTCTTGGGCATCTCCCTGCTGTGCTGTCGTAGGCGCCTCCGTCCTCCTCTCGCGCCATGTAGGTAAACTCGTCAGGATCTCCGGGCTCCACAGCCCTCTTCTTCTCCTTGTTCTCGTCGCCGCCGCCGGCGAGGAGGAGGGAGGGCGAGCGGCGCGTTCGCCAGCGCGGGTCGTAGGTCGCCGCCGCGTAGCTGCGCCGGGGCCGCTTGGGCATCTCCAGCACGCGGTAGGCGCCGTCGTCCACCCTTATCAACAGCGGCAGCCTCCCAGCTTCCCGCGATCTCTTGTTCCTCCTGTTGCACGGTGCAAGCTCCATCCAGGCCTCATCCGTGGTAGTCTCCATGATCGATCGATTGATGCTTCAACTAGCTAGTTGGTGCTGGGTTCCGTTGTGTTTAGCTTTTCGGGCCTTTAATTCCGTCGTGTTTAACTTCGATCGATCGATTGATGTATGGACTGCGGATCGACGCTGTTGGATTCCGACTCGCACGCGTGGTGTGTTTATGCATGAATTATGGTCGAATTGGAGTTGGATTCCTGTGCGCGCGCGCGGCCACCGTCTCGCCTAGCCAGCGACGTCGGCGCCCTTGAGGTAGAGGCGCGGGGTCGTGCGGAGTGGCCGGTTCTTGCCGTGCCGGGGGG
>LAPY01002561.1:44038-56228 GCA_000970635.1 Eragrostis tef
CCCAAGAGGATGATTAAGAAGACCTTTCTGATTTGCATCATTGACAATTGATTGTAATAGATCTGCAGCCATAACAAACAACAAAGGAGACAGAGGATCACCTTGTCGCACACCTCTTTTGCAATGAAAAGTTTTACCCGGCACACCATTTAACAATACTACAGATGTGCCTCATGTTAAAATCATATATATCCACTGAAGCCACATTTCTGAAAAACCTTTTTGTCTGAACATCTTCAAAATAGCTGAATGTTCAACTCTGTCAAATGCTTTTTCAAAATCCAATTTCAGAATAATTATCTCCTTCTTTGTTTGATGACAGATGTGTATGAATTGAAACGCCCAGGCTAAGCAATCCTGTATGGACCTTCCTTTTATAAACCCATATTGATTTTGATGAACTACTAATAGGATCACACTTTGGAGTCTGTTAGCAATCAACTTTGTTAGTAGCTTAAGAGAATAATTCAGTAGTGAAATTGGTCTGTAGTTCGATATTGTTTTTGGGCTGTCCTTCTTCGGAATCAACACTATTAATGAGCCATTTATACTCTCAATGTTCAAATTGCCTGTTGCAAAAGCCTCACATAGAGCATAGTAATCTCCACAAATGATGTCCCAACATTTTTTGATAAAAACAGCTCCATCTATTTCTACTTTAGAAAATGGAGTATCCAAAACTGGCAATATTACAGGTTGCATTAGCTCACTAAGGTCAAAAGCCATGACACTATAATCACTGGTGCCCATTATATTTTTAAAATGATTCCAAAGTGCAGCAGCTTTGTGTTCATGTGAAGTGCTTGAGAGCCATCATCCAGAGTTAAGCTCCCAATGAAATTCTTCCTGTAGGACTGAGTTGCATAGGCTTGAAATAGCTTTGTGTTTTCATCTCCAAAAGTAACCCATCTGAGAGTGGATCTCTGTTTCCAGTATATTCTTTTTGCTTGAAACAAAGATATGAGATGATTTTTGATAATATTCCTGAAGTTCTTTTCCACTCTGCTTAAAGGTCTTTGATCTTCCAGTCCATCCAGTAAAGCAAGAACCCAATTACAGTTAGAGATGAGTTTGTTCAAATTGGACAATTCCTTGCACCAGAATTTTAGCCCCATCCTAGTCGCTTTGAGTTTACTAGATAGGTTTTGTGCTGGATGTATAAAGAAAGGTGCCATATTCCAGCACTCTTGCACAGTTGGTTTGAAAAAATCAAAGTCAACCCAGTAATTCTCGAATCTGAAAATTTTGGCTCTTGGTATATTTGTGCCAATATTAATCACATATGGGATATGATCCGAGATGGGCCTAGAAAGAGGTTTTACCATAGTGTCTGGATATGAGAGAGTCCAATCAGCCAAAGTAAAAACCCAATCCAATTTTTCTAGAAGTGCATTATCTTGCATATTACTCCACAGTATAAGATCGGCCAATAAAAGGTATCTCCACTAAATTCAGATGCTGGATGAGGTCGTTGAACTGCATCATTTCAGCTACATTTCCACCTTCCCTGTTTCTGTTCTGTGGAGATCTTAGCAGATTAAAATCCCCCACTAAAATCCAGTCCTCAAAAGATGTCACATCAAAATTATATAGCCAATTAATAAATGCTTGTTTCTCAGCTGCAGCAGCAGGCCCATATATGTTTGTCAGATGAAAAGAAGTTCCTGACATATTTGAGGTGAACTTAACAGTTATTGAATAAGAATTTGTAAAAGTCATCTCTCCTTTAAACATTGATTCTTTCCAAATGACTATAAGTCCTCCAGAGGCCCCAATAGAAGGTGAAATAGCAAACTTGTCAAAACCTCGCGGACAAAATTTTTTGATGTACTGGAGATCAAAGTTCTCTCTTTTAGTCTCTTGCAAACAGATAATATTGCTATTGCTTTTAGTAATTTTATCCATGATGGAGTCCCATTTCTCCTGGGAGTTAATCCCCCTAACGTTCCAAGATAGAATATTCCAGCTTCTGTTTGTATTACTCATATTGTAAACAGTTATATACCAGTCCCCTTTTAGCTATTAAAATGAGAGCTAGTTGTGCAAAAGATGATAACAGTATATGACCAGAGGGAATACTCCTTTCAACATTCCAGATTTCAGATTGGTCATCATAAAAATGACACAAATGGCTCTCATTAATCAATGTGTAAAAATTTATCCAACCATAATTCAAGATCATATAAAATGAGAGCATCCAGAATAGCCAATCCATGTGCAAATCATTATCATCACAGATTATCATAGGACCAAATAGGAGTAAAAGATAACAACCACCATTCATATTAAGTTTGCAAATACTGATAATTAACACAACCAAGTAGCAAAGCACTAATAGAAAACTAAAAGTAGCATCACAATCCAAAAGGAAATGGGGAAACATCAACCCATATTTATTAGCAGGCCAGCAGTAGATATAAGTGAAGTGCAGAGCCTGTGGTGACCAATCTCCTTCGGTACTACTATTCATCATCAGTTGCTTCCAAAGCCTCACGAGACACGTCCTCAGGGCGTATATTCAGAAAACCAGAGCCAATGACCTGTGCATTTTCCACCGAGAGGTGTGGAGCCGGGGCTGAGGAAGAAGCAGCCGCTTCAACACCAGAGGAACCAGCAGCATCAACACTAGCCTGGTCACGAAACCCACCCAGATCCTTCTTGATCCTCTTGCTACGCCTCAGAAGGCTAACATCAATTGGTGCTTTTGCCTTGCGTGCACGACGCCTTGGTGCTGTAGCAGCCGGAGCAGGTGCAGCTGGAGGAGGGATCACATTTTCTTCTTCAACAATTTCCTCAATGATGCATGAGGACTGCTTCTTGGGGGTCGTAGTGACCATCATGACATACCTCTGCTGCGTGTGCTGCTCCCCTGACTGCACCACCACAGAGCCCATGGAGAGATCCACAATCTTGTTCTTCTTGAGGTCCAAACCAGCCAGGTTGGCAGGAGCAGCAGCAATGCAGTTAAAGAAATCCTAAAACGCAGGCAACATGGGATTGGAAATGGCCATGTCAGCATGCCTAGCAGACCCTTCCAAACCAGCCATGTCCCCCATCAGCAGCTCTTCAACCTCCTCCACAGTCATCGGCTTCAGCGGAGAGACTGAAACAACCTCATCATCAGTACCTTCCAAGATAGAGGAAGGAGTGGCCGGGGCAGTTGCACCAGCCCCCATTGACGGCGCCGCCAGTGGTGTAGCAGGGGCGGCACCATCAACACCAATTTCATATTCCGGGAACAGCGCTGCCATTACAGAGGCAGTGCCATTCCCGGCAGCAGCAACTTCCTTGTGAGACAGCACAGCCAATGGTGAAGTAGGGGCGGTGCCGTCACTCTCTCTAGCAGCGTTGATGCCCTGAGACAACCTCGCCAAAGGTGGAGCAGGGGCGATGTCATCCACGGGCATGATCATAGGAGCAGAGGTGAGCGCCATCACATCATCCGGCACATCAATGTTTAGGCCCTAGGATCCACCAGCAGCAACACCCCCCTGACCCCCATTTCCATTAGCAGCAGAACCCGCATCATCATTCTCACCCATGCCCGGACCAGTAGGGTGTGCACCCATCCAACGAGGAGGAGAGGGAGGAGCAGGATGAACAAAGCCAAAATCAGGAAGTGGTTCCTCCCCCCCAAGCAAGTCCATCCCTTCCACACGAAGACAAACTACTATAGAAGTGAAAGAAACAGCATTTGGTGGACTACCAACAGTAACCAGAAGATCATCAGGGATTTCAGCATTATCATGAAGCACTACCTTGACAACTAAGCCAGTCTTAGAAGAACCATCATGAATTTGTCTAAGCACACCAAAGCCAGCGACAGCAGTGGAAACAATATTGGGATGGTGACAGTCCAAGGGGAAGTTTAACAGAAGGAGCCAAGCAACTCTATCTAATTCACATTCTCTAGCATTCTCCCCCTGATCATGAGGAATGAAGCGCAAAGCATATGGACCAAAAGGACGTTCCCCTTCCCCAATGATGCGATCCCTTTCTAAGCTGGAGCTAAAGGTGACATAAGCAGCTCCTAGCGGACAAGGTTACAGCC
Source organism: Eragrostis tef (assembly GCA_000970635.1). NCBI lineage: Eukaryota > Viridiplantae > Streptophyta > Magnoliopsida > Poales > Poaceae > Eragrostis > Eragrostis tef. The sequence goes on from LAPY01002561.1 coordinate 48,090, forward strand.
TAGCCGAACGAACATCACGTTCCCGATAGAGATACTCACGAAGAACAGGAGCCATGGAGCGGAAGTCAGCAAAAGCGACAACAAGATTGAAGATGGTGATGCCGACGGATACATGAACCCGCTGGACGGGTCCTGCGCAAGCTCGCAGGCGGCGATGTGGCCGCTCTAGAGCATCCAGGGGTGGCCAAGCTTCCAGGTAAAAGCCATCATGGAGGTAGGACGCAGGATCAACAGGGTAGTTGGCCATGGTGGGGAGACCCGTAGCAGCAGGCACAGGGTGGAGTTCTTCTCTAGTGGAATGTGAAGGGTTGCAAGGAGTTGTGTTACCAGGAAGAGTGGAGGGAGACTGTTCAGTGTTTATATCAACATCTTGGGCCGCAGCAGAAAAAGGAATGGGCCTTCTACGATAGGAAGGAGAATATTTTTTCCTACAAGCCCGCTCAATATGTCCATAATTATAACATTTCTGGCACCTGATTTGATTCTTGCAATTAAAAGCATAATGACCCGGAGACAGGCAGCGAAAACACATGAATACCTTTCCATCAATATGGGAGGAATTATTCCTTTTAATGGCATTAATTCTTGATTGATAGCCATACTTGCCAGAATCCCGCTTCTGCTTGAAATTTGAAAACCTGGAAGAAATCCCCGAAGAACACGCTGATTGTTCATCCTTCCTTGTATGCATATTAGTTCCTCTAAAAGAATTCCTGTAATTGAAATCCCGAGAATAATTTTCCCTATATTAGTTCCCAGGATAAAAAAGCCGTTGGAATACAGATTTGTGAACACCAGAGGCCTTGCCATTGGGAGATTGCAAACTGCCTTTTTTAGATGATTCACCAGAAATTTTGTGTCCATACGAGACAACTGCAGCATAGCTTTTCTTGCCTCTAGAAACCGTGTGCCACTCTGCATCCTGTATGGAATCCCATTTTTCCTTTTCTTTTATATAATCAGGACCACCATTTCTCCAGAGAGTGAAATGCAAATCGAACATCTTATTGCAGCATCTCTTCAAGTGATAAATCATGAAACCCACATTTTTACTAGCAACCGAGAAGCGAAAGCACCAATCCCGAAGCAACAAAACCCCAAAAACCTTTGCAGAACCACGCAGACAAGCTTGAAGAATGAGACTCACAGAGTCCTCATTGATTCGAATGCTTGATCTGCTGAACGAAGCAACCAGCCAAAAAACTGAAGAGGACGATGATGAGAGAGTGGACACTGAAGAGCCGAACCTGTTGCGCACTTGGCTCTGAAAGTCTTCCCCCGAGGAGAAGTCCAGATCAGAGAGGCCACCCATGTCGATCGATCACATGTCATGGCAGACGGTGGTGGAGATTGCCGGCGGGGAAGGAGCGGTGGTGGGGCGCGCGGTGGGTGGGTGGGAGAGGAGAGCCATTACCTCAGAGGCAAGAAGGTTGGCATGTGTATGTTTCGAATTACTTCTCCCTGGCTGGAGAGCTAAGCTGTTGTATCCAGATTGCTATTGAGAGAGAAGCACTTGTTGGTGAGTACTAGTTGGCTGGCCTGGCCTTCCTTTTATAGACGCATGCAGTTGGATCGAGCCGAGTGGGGGAGGAAAGTCCTTATCGAGTCATGGTGCTACTATGCAGCATGTTGATCATATCTGGCGGATATGTCAGGACCGTATCGATGCATTGTAGTTGCTGCTTTGCTATGGATGGATGCATGATGATGTGTGTGGCAATGCAGAAGCCGAAAATTATTTTTATTTTCTTAAAAAATATATTCTATCGTGACTTTGGAGAAAATTAAACACGATACGTATTCTTTCTAACAAATAAATATGTTCCCTGCAACAAATATTATAATGTCCTTTTTTGCAACAGACTTGCATGCCTCCGTATATTGAATGACGCGTGTTGCGGGAACCGGTCCCTCTAACCTCAAAGTTAGATCGACACTATCACTGACACGTGGGTCGTCAAAGCTGGCCTGATGCGTCAGCGACGGTGTTTATCTGACTTCACGTCACGCAAGCCCCGCCCAGATGTTGCTCTGTCCTGTGCCGTGGCCATTTCCTGTGCATAAGTTATTCTGGCTGTGTCTACTGAATGAACTGAAAATATATTCTCTGTATTGACAGATCTGGTCAACCCGGTCTCCGGGAAGGAACCAAGCACAAACATGATACATGTGTTCCTGCAGCTGATATATCTGAGAGCCGGGGAGAGAGAGATTCTCGACCTTCTGTTTTCATAGCATCATCTAGCTACTCAATTCGCGTCTGTAGAAAATATATATGATCTTATGCAGATTTAGCTTCGCGTTCGGGCATCAAATCACATGTCTAGAATAGAGCTCCCACTATAGGGAAAGTATTCACTCACATTTCTGGCGCATGACAATAACATACTCATGCGGGGTTAACGACTAGTATGTAAAGAAAGTGACATATACATAAACATACACATGCACTTATGTGTGATTCCCTTGGTAGCCCTTGCTGCACTCACCGCGTCTTTCTGCAGCTATAGCTGCTAGTTTTGGGACAACTCTTCTCCATCTGTTGCCTGGTATGGATGCATGGATCCAACACAACCCCTGACATCAGATATTTACGAGGCAAACTACTTAGTGCCACAAAACTTGAGGTCATGCATGTGACACAAGGACCATCAAAAGTAAAGCTTTATGAGAATGATGTTAGCGAAGCGAGAGCAAGGGATGATGCGTAGGAATAAATACCAGTGGGCCATAGGAGAGCAGGAAAGGGGGTTCTTCATTGGGTTGGGGACCAGGATCCTGTGCCGAACGGCTTTCCGTGACTGTCACTGACAGAGGCCTCATGCTCCAGCCTGGCCCGCATGTCAGTGACGGCACTGCATGGACAATACAGCAGAGGAGTCCATGGGTTGGGTGGGGGGGGGGGGGGTAGGAGATGGGAAAGAAAATATGCCCGGTGCACATCCATCTCCTAAAATGATATTCCATGTGTTCTAATTTATATGACATGGTTTTACTGAACTAAAGAAGTTGTCCTAACGTCATATAAATCATAATGGAGTAGTTTTTAAGTATAGGAGATTGGATATGAGATATGCTGGAGATGCCCTTAGCCTTAGGGTAATATTTCTAAATTTACTTAAAAATGGTTTGAGCTTTAGTTTAAAAAAAATGATCACACACACACACACAGAGAGAGAGAGAGAGAGAGAGAGAGAATCCATGATTTTTAGATGTGCATATGCATATATAGATCAGATGCCAAAACCATACGGTGAACAGTGAAGAGAGCGAGCTAGAGGTGTCATGCAATTGTGGTGCCGATGGAGAGGAGAATCCAATCCGTCAAATCTGTCGATTTGTCAAGTATTGTGCAGTGCAAATATGTTAACTTGTTACCTTCTGATGTAGGTAAAGCTGTACCTCAACTGCCAATTGATAACCTAGAGCGAATCATGAGTGGTCTGCTGCTCAACCATGTTCGGTAGAGCATTCACTTATGCCAAACCTTCCTGTCCAATGCTCAACTGTTGCAAAAAGTTTATTCGGACCACCCCAGCCTCAAGTCCATTCTTCTCTCTCCACACCTCCACAAAGCCTTCTCATTGGAGATCAGCCCATCGCATATCAAACTGAGAGGCCATCATCAGTGGCCGCAAATGCTCATACCCAAGCGCAGAAGGATCCTTCTTCCGTTCAATGCTCTATGGTTTCTTCCAAGACTATCGTTGTTCGTTGTCAACAATCTCAAAGGGGTGACCTATTACTCTGTTGAGAGGAGTTATCATGTCAGCTCCCCTTGAAATCAACCATCCACAAGTCATTCAAAAGGGAACATGTCAAAGGCAAGTTGAGCTTTGACACCACTGATGCAAGGCCAGGTTCAAATGAGCAGATATGTGATCAGATGGCCTCTACCTCGTCTGACGGAGACAGGCAAGATGACTTTGAAATTGATTTCACAAATCTCGACATATTTAATGGAGAGTTTTCGTTCTCTGAGCTTCTACTTGACGTTGGTCTTGACACCGAGAGTGTGCAATGCAAGAACTCTTCGACATGTACTGATGTTCAGAGGTATGGTTTGTGCGATATCAGTTTGCAAGGTTTGGTCTCCCTCTAATAAGATCCTCCAATGGCTCCCATTTTCCTTCAGTTCTAAGCCTCCATTTTGTTTTTTGGTTCCTAACAACTGCCTGTTCGTACCTTTCTCTGCAGGAGCTCCGTCTGTTATTTATGTCAGGTCTATAACTAAGAGGATAAAAATCGTCAGCCCTGGTATGCTTATTACTTGTGATGTTAGTAAGCATGATGCGCAACTTTCTACAGCTGTAATAACCATCTAACCTTCTGTTGGTTGTTTCTTTGCAGTGAAGGGCCGCACATCTTACTAGAGCAGCAGATATCATGTAGTTTCAGGACTAACTGACATTATCTAGAGATGGACTGCTGACCGTCCCTGACGTCGTGTTTTGATGTAATGGTCCTCTGTACATCAAGCGTATCTTCAGCACAATGAAGATGCGCTGCTGCCTATGTACTGTTGCGCTCGCTTTTTTTCATCGTTCCTGTAAAAATGCTAATGTTGCTTCACTGATTCGGAGATAATACAGTAGTTGGGTTGTTCACTCTGTTACTGTTTGGAAGTTAACTAGGCCCTACATTGTTTTGTTAGCATACATCATCACTGGAGAATCTGTAAGACTGAAAATTATTCTTACACTTTGAACCAAGCAATTTCCAACAAGCACTAAACACTGAAAATTATTCTTACACTTTGAACCAAGCAATTTCCAACAAGCACTAAACACTGAAAATTATTCTTACACTTTGAACCAAGCAATTTCCAACAAGCACTAAACACTGAAAATTATTCTTACACTTTGAACCAAGCAATTTCCAACAAGCACTAAACACTGAAAATTATTCTTACACTTTGAACCAAGCAATTTCCAACAAGCACTAAACACTGAAAATTATTCTTACACTTTGAACCAAGCAATTTCCAACAAGCACTAAACACTGAAAATTATTCTTACACTTTGAACCAAGCAATTTCCAACAAGCACTGAACACTGAACAGTGGAAATTTTGAAGTGGATACATGAATGTCAGTATTTGTATTTGGCGCATAACTGGTGCTCGTGTATTCTGGTTTGTTACGGTGGAATGAATGTTTGAGTTACTCTGTTACTATTCGGAAGTTGACTAGGTACCACTTTGTTCTGTTAGCATACAACAACATTGGAGAATCTGCAAGTCTAAAAATTATTGTTACACTTTGAACCAATCAAAATCCAACAAGCACAGAAAATGAAAATTGAACAGAAAATGGAAATTTATTAGTGAAGGATTCCTCTGTCTTCTTTGGTGCGCAAGTGGTGCTCGGGTACTCTGCTCCGCTAGGGTCCTTATAATTTGAGTGTTGATTAATTAACACTACGGGGTTGCCGGCCGTGAAGCGGATGACGGCCCATCCGGCAGCGTGGACGGCGACGGTGTTCGTGGAAGGTGCCGGCGCACGTAAAAGTTGAAGCCATGGAGGTGCAGGCATGCAGCGGGTGGTTCTCGGCGCCTATGAAGGCCGTGCTCTGCAGCACCACCTCCACCGTCTCGTTGTACCGCAGCGTCTTCACCTCGGTGCGTCTTCACTTGATTTGATTGATTATTATCGTACCGGAGGCTTGGAGGTTGCTCTTCATCATCACTTGATGTCTTGAGTACAATTGCTAGTCTTCATTTTCTTCTCTTCAGGTGATGCAAACTATATATATATTGTGTATGGCCTATGTCGGTTAAGGTTTCGGAAAATATCTTTTATCTAGAAACATATAATCAAGCTTTATACAAGAACAATTATTGATGCATTATTAGTAAGTTTATAAGAGAGCACAATAGACAATATGAGATCACAATAGGTTACATAAATGGGTGTATGTACGTTTTAACATTCCTATTCTATTCCTAAATATATTTCTAAAGATAAGAACACACTACACAATAAATAATATCAGAGCACAAAAGATTATATGAGAGAAAATCATTGTTTATAAGCTTTAAGCGGGATTGTTTATTCATTACCCTAATCACACTTCGATAAAGTTTTGGGTATTGCATATATGCACTAGCTAGATCCGCCCCTTACATTCACACATATAGTACGGATGTAATACAAACAAACACACACTATATGCCGACACTTGTGACCAATAGATATGGTGAAAGCTTCATGTTCTAGTGCTATACATGCGGGCAGCATCGGTTATATCTCCTCTCCACCCAGACCGGTTATATATGTTGTATGTAGTTGAGCTTGATCGATCGATGAATGGCTACATCGATTAGCTGTATATTTGTAGCCCGCCTGTTAGTAATAGAGAGAACCTGCATGGATCAAGCGAGAGAGAAAAAGGTTATTTACACATACATGACTGCATATTTGGGTACCGAGAAGGATGATGATAGTTATAGCAGCAGTACCTTTCCACCAATCACCTCGAGTGGCTTTCGAACCATCTGGCTGCTGCTTTCCTATACATGCGGGCAGCATCGGTTATATCTCCTCTCCACCCAGACCGGTTATATATGTTGTATGTAGTTGAGCTTGATCGATCGATGAATGGCTACATCGATTAGCTGTATATTTGTAGCCCGCCTGTTAGTAATAGAGAGAACCTGCATGGATCAAGCGAGAGAGAAAAAGGTTATTTACACATACATGACTGCATATTTGGGTACCGAGAAGGATGATGATAGTTATAGCAGCAGTACCTTTCCACCAATCACCTCGAGTGGCTTCCGAACCATCTGGCTGCTGCTTGCTGTCATGGTTGTTCTTCTGCGGCGGTGGGGTTATTTGGGAATGAGATAGGTGGTCTTGCTGGCCGTGGCCGTCGACGTAGACGTAGTCCCTGCTGCCGTAGTGCACGGAGGACAACCCAAAGTAGGGGGACTCGGACGTCACCCCTGTTGCTGCATAGCTGCCGCTGCTTCCGTTCCCCCGCGCCTTTTCCCCCTCACCACCTGAGAATGAAAGAATGAATACATGCATATCTATCTGTCCACTTCTTTGTATAGAAACATCTATCACATTTGTGTACGTAATAAATTTATTGCTGAAAAGAGAACACATAACATTAGCTGATTCAACGAGGATAGATGAACTTACCGTGAACTCCGCGTGATCCATCGTTCCGCATCTTCTGAGACTGTGTAAGCCAAAGGCAAACATGTACACATCAGTTAGCACTTAGCAGATACTCCGACGCTATACTGCACATGGAGTTAAATACACGCATGATCACGTATGAGTACTACATACCGCCGATGGAGGAGGGAAAACGGTGCTAATCGGGGGCGGGCTTGGCATCGCGGCGGTCCTTGGGACCGAAGAGCTCGTCGATAAAGGAGGATCCTGTCGGCTTTTGCTTCTGCTTCTTACCATCCATTGTGTTTGTTCAAATTACTTCTTTCTGGCTGGAGAGCTAAGCTGCTGTGCCCAGATTGCTACTGAGAGAAGCACTTGTTGTTGAGTACTAGGTGGCTGGCCTGGCCTCCTTTTATAGCCGCATGCAGTTGGATCGAGCCGAGTGGGGGCCCATAGTCCTTATCGAGTCGTGGTGCAATTGTGCAACATGTTGGTCATATCTGGCAGATATGAGAGGACCGTATCCATGCATAGAGTTGCTACTTTGCTATGGATGGATGCATGATGATGTGTGGCAATGCAGAAGCCAAAAATATTTTATTTTCTTAAAAAATATATTGTATCGTGACTTTGGCGAAAATTGAACACGATACGCATTCTCTCTAACAAATAAATATATTCTCTGCAACAAATATTAAAATGGCCATTTCTGCGATAGACATGTGCATGCCTCCGTATATTGAATGACGTGTGTTGCAGAACTAGTTCCTCTAACATCAAAGTCAGGTCGACACCATCACTGACACGTGGGCTGCTGCAGCTGGTCCAGGTGGCAGCGTTACTGTTGATCTAACTTCACGTCAGGCGAGCCCCGTCCGGGTGTTGCTCTGTCCCGTGCCGTGGCCATGTCCTATGCATGTGTTATTCTGACTGTGTCTACTGATCTGAAAACTCGAGCTAAGAGTGGCCCTCTGGTGTCAGCCCCTCAATGTTTTTTTTAGGGACGGGGGGGG
>LAPY01002561.1:56938-79974 GCA_000970635.1 Eragrostis tef
GGGGGGGGGGGGTTGGGGTGGGGTGCTGATTTAAGATCTCCCAAAAGTGTTGGTATAGGAGATGGGAAAGAAAATCTGCCTGGGGCACATCCATCTCCTAAAATGGCACTCCCTCAGTTCTGATTTAAGGTCTCCCAAAAGTGTTGGTATAGGAGTTGGGAAAGAAAATCTGCCTGGTGCACATCCATCTCCTAAAACGATATTCCCTCTGTTCTGATTTATATGACATGGTTTTACTTCAAAACTGAACTAAAGAAGTTGTTCTAACGTCATATAAATCATAATGGAGTAGTTTTTAAGTATAGGAGATTGTTTCTTTGCAGTGAAGGGCCACACAGTTTACTAGAGCAGCATATCATTTAGTTTCAGGACTAACTGTAACATTATCTAGAGATGGACTGCTGACATTGTGTTCTGTTGTAATGGTCCAATGTACATCAAGGGTATCTTCAGCACAACGAGGATGCGCTGCTGCCTATGTACTGTTGTGCTCGCTATTTTGCATTCGTTAGCATTTTGTTCCTGTGTAAATCCTAAATGTTGCTTTACTGATTCAGAGATAAATACAGTAGTTGGGTTACTCACTCTGTTCCATTCGGAAGTTGACTAGGTACTTACTTTGTTTTCTTAGCATACAACATCATTGGAGAATCTGCAAGTCTACATTATCCCAACGCTTCGAACTTAGCAACATTCAATAATCACTGAAAATTGAACATAATATAAATTTAGAAGTGAACGTCCTTGGTACTATTTGGCGCACAACTGGTGCTCATGTACTCTGGTTTGCTAGTGGAATGAATTTGTGAGTTACTCTGTTACTATTCGTAAGGTAACTAGATCCTATTTTGTTCTGCTACCATGCAATCTGGATGTCTAAAAATTATTTTTATCAAACAAGCATTGATAATTGAACAGAAAAAGGGAAATTTAGAACTGGTGCTGGTCACTGCTCAGGTACCGTGCTAGAGTCGAATGAATGTGAGTATTGATTAGTTAGCGCTGTGGGTTGTAGCAACCCGCGTGTAAAAATGCGGTACCACGTGGAACATCATTGCAATTATATTGTAAATAATGTGAATAAACAAAACAAAGTCATAAGCGGAAGCAAATTGAAATAAAGGTTTCAATTACTGGACCGGTCCATATGAAAATAAAACATTGACAAAAAAATGAATTGTAATCCACGGTGCTAGAAATGCGTGTGTCACCCACGACCCATGCTCATGCTTATACTCTATTAACCTTTTGCCTGGAACAGGAAAGGAAGTGTGAGATGGAAAAATCTCAGCAAGTAAACCAATACAACAAGGAGTAAATATTGTAAGCATAGAGACAAGAAAAAGTTGTCAAGGGTTCCAGGTAGCCACGAAACAGCGAGGCTACGAAAGTGGTAAGTATGTAAACATGATAAAATGAGTTTCGTCCTGTAAATAAAATAAAAAACAAATACGGTGCCGATTGGACAAGTCACATACCAGGAGATACGAGATTGGCAAGGCACCCACCTGGCCGTATTCCTGTGACTGGGTGTTAATCTCCCAACAACGAGAATGTACGGCCCCCGTACATTGTTGGGTGGAATATGTCATACCTATATATGTGATGAAAAATATTTGGAAGTTATGAAATAGTGACATGATAAATTAGAGAAAGACAATGATAACAGGATATCCTTTTTGCATATAAAGACACAGATGCTTGATCGAATCAGTTGTGAACATAGATTGTGATAGAATCCAAGAGATAATTATTCGTCACCAAGTATTGCCCTGATTAAAGATAAATTAACCAGACAAATGCTGCAGCTCTGAGTAACCCAAAAGACATCAGTCATCTAACGTGCATAATACTATATGAATTCGGAAGGGTGGAAACATGAGCCCACTAACAGGTACGGCGTAGATAATCTATGATCCATAAAAGTAAAATCAGTAAATTAGTTTATAAGTTGCTCTACTCCAAAAGACTCATGTAGGAGATGTACTGGAATGAAGAACCCAGGCTATGTACGAATGAAATCAGAGAGGACAGATCATCATGTACTTGTCTTGATCAATTCAGGACAGCTTCTATGGTGGATTAATTATGAGAGGAAAAGATTGCCGTGAGGTAACTTGCCTGGCAAACGATTGGCCGCTCGGCTGCACAAAGGATCAGTCATATCTTGGGGTGATACATGCTCTCTCATCCACTGTTGCCTGCAGTCCTCTTGCTGGTGACACCGGTTGCCTCCCCGTAACTAATCAACCATGGCTATGCAACAGGGAGATGGAAGTGGCGCTGGTGCTAGAGAAGATGAACTGCCTAACGCCATGCATAGGGATCAGGGAGAGGGATTAAGGAAAGACAAAGAGGTGAATAGTTATGGCAGCACGGGAGAGGGAATATGGAGAGTGAGAAACACAAGAAATTATTTACGGCAGTTTCATTTGGTATTGACGTGTGGGAATAGAAAGGCAAAATCTATTGGAATTAAATGGCCCAAATTAACCAGGAAGGAGACCCTTGGTAAACATGAATATTAATTGGCATTTTCAGAATATGAAATCTTCAGGACTTTCTCAATACATGTAGATAGTATGGACTTTCTCAATAATCTGTGCCTTGGACTCGTGCCAAGAGATTTCTTCATTTTTAGCCATAGCAAACAAGCAATCAACCAACACTGTATTCCAGGAGTACAGGATTGCTTTTTGGTAAGTCTATACGTAGTATGCAAACAGTCCTTTCTTTCGGAACCGAATTGTATAGAACCCGGGTCCTATACAAATCAGAAAGGATCCTCTCTCCCTTGCGCCACGTGTTTTTCACGATCTCAAAGCAACAGATCACGGCACCCTCGACCAACTCCGTAACGCCGTCATCCGCATAAACCAGAACGTAACAAAAAGTCGGTTCCTTCGGCAGCGATTACTCAAGCGGGCCGCGCGGCTGCTGCTGCGGGCCTGCGGCATGCCGGTTCTTGCCGTGAAGCTTTGGAAGGGGACCACGGCAGTCGGCAGCATGGTGCGGTGAGGTTGCAGATTGAAAGGATTTTACAACGTCAAACTACAGAAGAAATCCTCATGTGTGTTAACCGAGCTAGAAAACAATGCAAAGTACTAGAAAACTGAAACTGTTGCTCCTAGTTCGTTGATTTGGACGCGAAGCCTTCATCAAAATCTAAACGACGAGAAGTTGTAGCCGCTTCGTGGTGAACTCCAAGTAGTAAATTTGTAAGTTCTCCTCCGATGGGTGGAAAGAACATTGGCAGGCTTCCAAATGGCATCATAGTATTTGTCACTGGTAAAATATTATCATCGGCAGTGACATTAGAGTCTTGTGGTTCCTCCTGAAACAATCAAAATTAAAGGCAAAAAGCGTAAGATCGTCATTCAAATAACACGATGTGATGATGGAATCTTAATTCTTATTTATCTTACAATTATATGTGGGACTCCAGAAACTTTTGCATCTGATGATGGCCTTGGGTCTTCTCCTGCAGAGACATGGGACAAGGTGAATGATTTAATTTTTGTTATTCTGAGAAAGCAATAAACATGTTGATTTAGTAAAAGTACCTCTCCTTGTTTCTTTCTTAGGAGGATTTTTCTTTCCTTTCTCAAGTGAATTTCTTAATCTTTTTTCCCTGGCACCTTTTTTATGTGGAGGAGCTCGAAATGATATACGCTCTTTTGCAAATTCTTCTGTACATTCTAGAAAACTGTGTGGAGCTTTATTTTCATCCAGTTCAACCTTGCTGAGTAAGTTTTCTACTTCTAGAGTCAGCTTGTCAAAACTATTTTCCAATTGTTGCATAACTTCTTTGGATGCAGCACATTTCACTGTAACAGATATCATTTTTCGACATAGATTAGTGCTCTGAGATGCTAAGCTACCACTTTGGCTTTGTGTCCTGCATGTATATATGCCTCTTTTCGCATACTTTGTCCATCTATTCAATATATACTGATGGGGTAAATAAATAATATCATTTTGGTTGAACACTCGTAGCACATGCTTGCATAATATACCTGCATATTGTTCATCATTTATTAGAGATGAAAAATGCACTAAAGAAAAACTAGGGAAGCACTGGAAAAAATACACATACCAAGACTGGTACTTCTTGCAAGAACATGATACATTCTTGTCATCTGAATTAAAGATGACTCTTGCTTCATCTTCAACTATCTTCAATTAAAGGGTGACTATGATTAAGTACAACTTTCTGCATCTTCCAAATACCTTCTCGAGAAATATAGAATTGAACACGAGCCTTGCATTCAGACCTTGTTGAAGCACGTTCTTTCTTAGGTTGCTGTTTTGGATTACTATTTTTAGGACCTTTTTTTGGATTACTATTTTTATGACCTTCGTTACTGCAAACCATGCACTTGGAAGCTAAAGTGCCATCTGTTCTGTATTTAGTATGACACTTTCTTACACTAAATCCAGCCTTTCTTGCATATGAATTGTAAAACGTGTATGCGGCATTCTCTGATTCAAAGATTAAACCAACCTTTGGCACTCGCTCACAGGAAGCATTTGGATCAATATCCTAAAATAGAGTTCAAATTAAATAAACTATTATTTATAAGAATCAGTCTTCAAGCAACAATGGCCATGTTATGTATCTTTCTTTTCACAAATAGAGATCACGTACCTCTGTATCAATTGGAGCATGTTGTTCAGAGTCCTCATGGCCGTATCTGAAATCTTCATCACCCTCTCCAATGTTGCAGATTGAGCTCTCGCCGGCAGTGCTATTGCCAGCGAATGTTGACATGTATGCCCAACTGATAAACAATCATCTAGAGATTAATTCTTAATCCATTCTATTGCCGGAGAGATTAGAATCAGATAGCACCAGACTTACATTAGTTAACTGCCGCTGCCGATGTTGCCGTCCTGTGCGAGGGGTCGAGAGGCCGATGTTGCCGTCCCTCGAGATTGATCGAGAGGAGACCTGATCCAGCCGGCCGCCGTCCTTTTACCGGGCGACTTGTTCGTGCCTCCCGCACTAGCGATCGTGAGGAGACGAGATCGTTCCCGCGCTAGGGATGACGGCGTGAGGGGTTTAGAGATCGGGATGGCGGCGTTGGGTGAGCCAGGGACTCGATTGCTTTGAGATCGTGAAAGATACGTGGCGCAAGGAAGAGGGGGTCTTTTCTGATTTGTGTAGGACCCGGGTCCTACACAATTTGCTTCCAGAAAGAAACAAAGAGTCGTAAACAGTTGTAAATATATACAAATCCATGTATTCGCATATACCAGCAAAGTGTGCTCTTTTACGTACGACGCGAGACCTCGGTCGGATCAGCGCCCTCCCCGACGAATTGCTGCACGCCATTCTCGGCTGCCTCGGGGACGCGCCGGCCGTCACGAGGACGGCGGTGCTCTCCCGGCGACGGCGGCACGTGTGGACTGGTGCCAAAAGCCTCACGTTCAAAGACTCAGACGACATGGCCGGCAAATCCGACATCGCCGGGTTCATGAACTGGGTGCTCGCCCAGCGCGGCGACGCCGACATGGAGTCTCTCGAGATCGATCTCGCCGAGAAGGGCCCCAGCCGTGCCTCCCCTGAGCAGCTCAACGCGTGGCTCCGCTACGCCGCGCGACACGTCGTCAAATCCGTGCAAATTGATCTCTGCCAATGGGCGGCCACGGCGACGAAGCCGGACGAGCAGGTCGTCGTCGAGGTACCCAGCCATGGCAGGGTGGAATCCATCTGGTTCGTTCTCCCAGCAAACCACAGGCTCCAACTCCCGGCCGCGGCGGCGGCATGCAGGTACGACGCGCTAACAAACCTCCAACTCTTCTCCCCGTCATTGGACGAAGACGGCAGCGCGTTCAGTCACTTTGTGGCGTCCTGCTGCCCTCGCCTTCGCCGGCTTCGCATCAGCGGCGTCGGAGGGCTGCGTCACCTGGTGCTCCGCTCCAAGGTGCTCCAAGAGTTCGCCATCATAGCTGCACTGGACATGGAAACATTGTACCTGGCGACCCCCAACCTGCGCCTCTTCGAGCTGTCCGTGTGCTTCACCTTCCAAAAGATCCATGGCAACAACCACGGCCCGTACGTCGACGGCACGACCAACAAGCTGGCAAGAGTCGTGGCACCCAAACTGGAGGAGATTGTCAACATGTACTACTTCCGTGCTAGTCCGACTGACCTGGACATCCATGACCTCGCAAGTGTGCGCCGTCTCTCCCAGCTCCATCTGGACATGCACGGCAAGTACCACCGCGACATGGACGTACGTCGGCTTCTGGCTACTCGAGAGTTGCCCGAGCGTCGAGCACGTCAACATATGGCTTTGCCACATGCCGCGTACCAAGCACACCATGGACGAGCAGCTCATTGACTTCACGTCGGAAGGAAGGCGCCGTTCCCCAAACTCACAACCATGGTCGTGAGCTCCTCAAAGCATCACTTGGTGGGAATCATGTCCTCTTTGCTCGGGAGGTGCCCTCACCTGACGTCGTTGCGTGTGGACATGTGTTCTTGTCTACAAGAGGCGACTTGCACTACAAGAAACTTGAGTTTTAGTCACTAAGTTTTAGTGACCAAGAAATTTTTTCCTTTGTTGGTCACTAAAAGTTGATCAATAGTGACCAATTTTGAGATTATTGGTGGATAAATAATTTTAGTGACTCACATTATTTATAGTTACCAAGGTTGTGTTGGTTGCTATATAGTTTTAGTGACCAACATTTATAAGTATTGGTCACTATATGCATAAGTGAAAAGATGTTAGCCACTACAATGTGACCAAGGTTGTTGGTGACAAAATGGCTATTGTGACTAATAATGTACATATAGTGACCAAGTACTTTGGTGACTAATAATCATTTTTCTTGTAGTGTTGGAGCTGCTTCTGTGAGGAGGTTGCAGATAAGTGGGAGATTCGTGGGAAGGTGGCGTTGGAGGCCCTGGAAGAGGTAAAGATGACAGGCTTCAGTGGAACGGAAGAGGAGATGCAGCTGGTGAGATTGTTGTTTCAGAGCTCCAACAACTGCTCGTTCAAAAGCATGGAGCTAGAACACGCCTCAGCGTCCAACATCAAGTACGCGACAGAGCAGCCTGACGTCAAAGATGTCGAGACGATCTATCATGAACTGACGAAGCTCCCTTGTGCCGAAATGGGCAGTTGGCGCCTCTCTGAAAACACATTCACCTGGGCGTGCGATGACACCAGCTAAAAGCAGATTTACTCTCATTAGCTAGACCTTCATTTTCCTGATTCTTTTTTGTATTAGCTAGTTCTCCAAATGTTTATTAAAGATCATTTCTACTTAATAGTATTTCTTGCGCTGGAATCTGCGAATCCAATTTGGTCCTCTGATAGGCTTATACCTTTTCTTGGGAACACAAATATATTATTTAGCTGATCTTGGACTGTCACAAGTCCAGGCACACCTGCTTGCTGAGTTTCTTATTGGTCGTGACTCGTGACTGTATATCAGAGTTTCGGACGGGGAAGCATGAATCAGTGTTCGCTGCAAATTTACATATATGCGTGTGTTGACACTGAACTGAATTCCTTCATGCCGAGTGTAACTAGTAGGTAGCAGCAAGCGCGACCTCCTTGCAGTTTTCTATCTTTTTTTTTTCCAGAACGAGACAATCTTACCTTCACGCTTTGTTTGGTATGCCCGCCTGCTGTTACAAAATTAACTAGGCATAAGATAAACTTAATCGAAAACCAAAATAGCAAAGATGATCTATAGAATTCAATAATAACCAGCAGACTAGCAACATGCTAATGAACAGATCGACAGAAACGAACTGACGACACCTCAGAAGAGCTCATTGTCGGACGGAGAACAATACCATACATGCAGAGAGTCCCTCTATGAAGAAGATCAATGCGTAGTCGTCGAAGAGGGAAGGGCAGCGAGCGGTCATGATGATGCACTTCCCAGAAACCTGATCGCCTGCACCCGTGAAGGTCTTCATATCACCAGCTTTGATTCGGAGACACCGCTCTCCCCAATCCGCTGAACGGCGGATGAGGCTCGACAAGGCTCGAAGGCGGCGACGCAAAATATACTCAAGAGGAAGGCCAGCAATAAAAATTGCATTGAACTGCCATGATATCAGGAACCGCGCCATTATTCCTAATTAACGTGACAGTCAAGGTGCTGGTGAATGTCCCTTTGATTGAGTTGCAAAATAAAAACTGCTGAACTCAACACGACGCGAAGTGTTGAATAGCATACGGTGTTTTATCATGCATCACTTATATTGGAAATCATCCAACACTCTATATCTTGGGACAACTTCAGCTAAATGAGCAAAGTGGTACTAATGCTTTTACCCAGCCATCTCTCTTCACATCCCCGTGGCTTTTCCAACTGAATTTGGGCCACAGCAGCAGCAGCCATATGGGCTGGTAACAGGCCGCAAATTCCAACACCTGCTTCATAATAAAATGTTTCCAATTTGACAACCCGAGCAACTGATCATTGTGATGATTTAATTGATAGTTTTAGAGGATTTTTAGAGGATTTAATTGATAGTTTTAGAGCAACCCGAGCAACTCCTCAAGCACACTCTCCATTGCCGGGGCCGCGTGGCTCCTCAAGCCTGCTCGTCACCATGGGCGCTGAAGAAATTCAAGATTGGTGATCAAGCACATAATCGGCGGTCAAGGACAACATATGTTTCGTATGTAAGCGCTACAGGAGGAGCCAATTCCCCAATTAACGGCCTCGAGCAGTCATTGGCATTAGTGGTCATCGATGGCTTAGAGCAATCTATGCAAAAGCCACAAGAACAAACATTAGTGGTCACGAAGGATCTGATTCACATGCTGGCCTCTTATGGTAATCCCCGATCTCTACACCACAGCAGTCCCTGATCTCTTATGGCTCCCCAAACATAGCTTCGGGTGTCATTTAGGTCCATATACTCTCAAATGTAACTCTAGGTCCTTGGCTTCGGATGTCATCTAGGTCCAATGCTCTCAAAATATAATGTTATCTCAATTAAAATTGATTAAATTAGGTGAGTAAATGCGGATTTGACCACATAATTCATGACATTCTTTGATAAAATTGAGGCGTGAATATCTATTTGTTACACCAGAGTTTGTACTATTTGCTAATTATATTTTTTATGAATAGAGTTTTAATTATTTTAAAATTTGGCGCAACAATGTTTAACAATATCTTTTATTTTATTTCTGCTCACTTGAATGAACTAGAACAAACATTTGTTCAATAAAAAATAAAGATTATTTAACTCTACACACATTTGAGTTAAAATTCAGGTTTATTTAACTATAATTATGGTATATCTTCAAAATACATCATTATCCTATTATATTCCTAAATATATTTCTACATATAAGAACACAATACTAAATAAATAGAGTAAAGTACACCGCCGGTCCGTAAACTTGTTAAGGTGTGTCACTTAGGTCCCTCTACTCAAAAAATGCTGAATTGACATCAGTTTATATGAGAGGTAATCGTTGTTTATAAACTTTAAGCGAGATTATTTATTCATTACCCCTAATCACGCTTTGATAAATTAAGTTTTGGGTATACATACATACATCTATGTATTCGCCCCTTACATGCACACATACTGACATGCAGATATTATACAAACAAACACACACTATATGCCAGAACTTGTAACAAATAGATATGGTGAAAGCTCCATGTTCTAGTGCCATACACGCGGGCAGCATCGGTTATATCTCCTCTCCACCCAGACTGGTTATATAGTTGTATGTAGTTGAGCTTGATCGTTCGATGAATGGCTACATCGATTAGCAGTATATTTGTAGCCGCCCTATTACTAATAGAGAGAACCTGCATGGATCGAGGGAGAGAGAAAAAAGGTTATTGACACATGCATGACTTCGTATTCGGGTACCGAGAACGATGATGATAGTTATAGCACCAGTACCTTTCCACCAATCACCTCGTGTGGCTTCCGAACCATCTGGCTGCTGCTTGCTGTCATGGTTGTTATTCTGCGGTGGCGGGGTTATTTGGGAACGAGAGAGGTGGTCTTGCTGGCCGTGGCCGTTGACGTAGACGTAGTCCCTGCCAATGAACTAGAACAAACATTTGTTCAATAAAAAATAAAGATTATTTAACTCTACACACATTTGAGTTAAAATTCAGGTTTATTTAACTATAATTATGGTATATCTTCAAAATACATCATTATCCTATTATATTCCTAAATATATTTCTACATATAAGAGCACAATACATAATAAATAGAGTAAAGTACACAGCCCGTCCCTAAACTTGTTCAGGTGTATCACTTAGGTCCCTCTACTCACAAAATGCTGAATTGACATCAGTTTATATAAGAGAAAATCTTTGTTTATAAACATTAAGCGGGATGTTTATTCATTACCCCTAATCACACTTTGATAAATTAAGTTTTGGGTATACATACATATATGTATTCGCCCCATACATGCACACATACTGACATGCAAATATTATACAAACAAACACACACTATATGCCCGGAACTTGTAACAAATAGAGATGGTGAAAGCTCCAAGTTCTAGTGCTATACATGCGGGCAGCATCGGTTATATCTCCTCTCCACCCAGACCGGTTATATAGTTGTATGTAGTTGAGCTTGATCGTTTGATGAATGGCTACATCGATTAGCAATATATTTGTAGCCGCCCTATTAGTAATAGAGAGAACCTGCATGGATCGAGGGAGAGAGAAGAAAGGTTATTGACACACGCATGACTTCATATTCGGGTACCGAGAACGATGATGATAGTTATAGCAGCAGTACCTTTCCACCAATCACCTCGAGTGGCTTCCGAACCATCTGGCTGCTGCTTGCTGTCATGGTTGTTCTTCTGCGGCATCGACGTAGACGTAGTCCCTGCCACCGTAGTGCACGGAGGACAGACCAAAGTAGGGGGACTCGGACGTCGTCCCTGTTGATGCATAGCTGCCGCTGCTTCCGTTCCCCTGCGCCGCTTTTCCCTCACCACCTGAGAATGAATATCATGCCTATCTATCAGTGCACTTCTTTGTATAGAAACATCTAACACATTTGTACGTAATAAATTATTTGCTCTAAACAGAACCCAGAACATTAGCTGATCCAACGAGGATAGATGAACTCACCATGAATTCCGCGTGATCCATCGTTCCGCGTTGTCTGAGACTGCATAAGCCAAAGGCAAACATGTACACATCAGTTAGCATTTAGCAGATACTCTGACACTATACTGCACATGGAGTTAAATACACGCATGATCACGTAGGAGTACTACATACCGCCGACGGAGGAGGAAAAACGGTGCTAAAGAAGCCACCGTCGGGGGCGGGCTTGGCATCGCGGCGATCCTTGGGACGAAGAGCTCGTCGACAAAGGAGGATCCCGTCGGCTGCTGCTGCTGCTTCTTACCATCCATTCTGTTTGTTCGAATTACTTCTTCCTAGTTGGAGAGCTAAGCTGTTATACCCGGCTTGCTACTGAGAGAAGCACTTGTTGGTGAGTACTCGTTGGCTGGCCTGGCCTCCTTTTATAGACGCATGCGGTTGGATCGAGCCTGATGGGGCATAGTCCTTATTGGGTTGTGGTGCTACTGTGCATCATGCTGATCATATCTGGCGGATATGTGGGGACCGTTTCAATGCATGTAGCTGCTTTGCTATGGATGGATGCATGATGATGTGTGTGGCAATGCAGAAGCCAAAAATTATTTTTATTTTCTTAAAAAGTATATTGTATCGTGACCTTGGAGAAAAATTAAACACGATACACATTCTTTCTAACAAATAAATATGTTCCTGCAACGAATATTAAAATGTCCCTTTCTGCGATAGCCATGCATGCCTCCATATATTGAATGATGTGTGTTGCGGAACCGGTTCCTCTAACATCAAAGTTAGATGGACACTATCAATGACACGTGGGTCATCACAGCTGGCCCAACGTGTCAGTGACGGTGTTAAACTGACTTCACGTCACTCGAGCCCCGCCCGGGTGTTGCTCTGTCCCATGAATCCTCGTGGTCCGCGGGTCATCTTCTCGCTTGCGCATCACGGAGGAAGCATCACCCATGCGTGCATTACGGGTGCAGCCTCCCCCTCAACCCCGATGATGGCAGTTGCTTCATGTTGCTTGTGTTCATCATCTTCGACGGATTCCTCTTTGGATTGAGCCATGAGCACTAATCCCCCCTTCAGCTTTTACTAAATGCATTATCCCCTCAATTCCCACGACTATTTGGGTTCGATTTGATGATTTGTTGGTTTGGTTCGAGCGAGTGATGTTGGTTCATGTTATTAAAGATGCTTTGGTTCGGACCCGACAATGGCAGTTGCTCTAGCATGGCTTCGTCTTGTTCATGCTCATCTTTCTTGACACATTTCTCTTTGGATTAATTTATGAGCACCAACTCTACTAAACTGGGTTGAATCTGACGATTTGTTGTTATTTTGGTGGTTTGATTCGAGTGATTCATGTTGGTTCATGTTGATTTAGTAGTCCACACGTGTCCTTTCTTCTTCTTTTTTTCGTTCGTCCAAGAGCCACCAAAGAGCTAAGAATTGGATACCTCAACAACACAACGTAAAACAAATTATCACTTTAGCATTCTAAAATAATTACACCTAAAAGTAGTGTTAACAATAATCCAATTTGTCTGATAAATTTGGGCATATTACTCCACTAGTTGATCAGAATATCTATTTTCAGTGAACATTCAATTTCTGCCTACGCCCACTTTGTTACTTTTGGCTCTTGACGTGATCTGCAAGGACTCCTATGTGATGGTGCGCTAGGTCATGCACGTGGTGCATGTCTTGTTCCGGCTAACAAAAGTAGCAGCCTACACCAAGTTTGATTATAATACAACTCTAGGACATACACAAACACATTCGCATCAAGAGTCCGTTTTTTATATGTGCACCAGTACTTCTGGACGGTTGCCTCACGTTTCGATGATTGATCAGAGGTCGAACTCCAAAATCTACAATATTCCACAACATGCATCATTTTGTTGAAGCATATAACAAATCCACAATAACACACGCATATTACAGAGAAAACTCCCAAATTTGGCGAAGTTCCTGACAGAAGATAAGTTTCTCATCCCTCATACAAGAGAAGCTTCCATTCCATCATTAGGCTTTAAGGTAGTTTAACACAATGAATAAATGTTGTTCATCCTTCACATTGAGTTTAATTACATTGCACTTTTCCTGATCGCCTACCACATTTAAGTCTGAAATTGGGTTATTACTTGTGCATTGGGTTCCATTAACTATATATTACCATCGGGTTGTATGTATAAAGAACTAAAATTGTCATCGTATTTTAATGGAAGTAGTGTTACATATATAAATGGCTGTATGTACGTTCTAACATTCCTATTTTGTTCCTGAATAAATTTCATTATACTACTAACATCATGATTTTACTCTTGTTGATTTTAATTTCTTCTCATAAAATTTTGTGTATTAGAAAGACGGTTCTCCATGCGTTGGTGTAAGTAGGAACTATTGTGCTCTCATTTTGTGTATATTTTCTATGTAGGTTACGTATCCCAAACATGTCTCTTATCTAGAATAAAAATCTTTAGAAGCAAGCTTTTATATGAGAAATGGTTTCAATGATTAGAAAGGTTATCTGAGAGCACAGTAGACAATATGAGAGGGCAATACTTTGACGGCCACAATGTTACCTGTGTGTGTGTTTTAACATCCCTATTTTATTCCTATATATTTCTAAGGATAAGATTGGTTATATTTTTTAGATAACGAGAATATTTGTTATATGAGTTCACAAATGACAATATTGAGAGGCCAACATGTTAAATGAGAGCACAATAGTTCTGTTGTATTAGAAAGTTTCTCTTGTACAATATTCAAGTGGTGGAAAAGTTCTCGATGCGCCGGTGAGTGCACACCAAATTGTTGTTTATAAGCTTTAAGCGGGAGTATTGATCCATTACCTCAAATCACACTTCGCCAAAGATTGGGTTTACATATATGCACACCCACATCCATAGATAGATCCGCCCAGTACATGCAACACAACGGATATAATACAAACAAACACACACTATACGTCGGCACTTGTAACCAATAGATATGGTGAAAGCTCCATGTTCTAGCGCTATATGCATGCGGGCAGCGCCGGTTATATCTCCTTTCCGTCCAGAACGGTTATATATGTTGTATGTAGTTGAGCTTGATTGATCGATGAATATTTGTAGCCGCCCTGTTAGTAATAGAGAGAACCTGCATGGATCGGAGGAGAGAGAAAAAAGTTATTGGCACCTACATGCCTGCATATTCGGGTACGGAGATGATAATGATAGTTGTAGCAGCATATACCTTGCCACCAATCACGTCGGGCAGCAGCCGAACCATCTGGCTGCTGCTTGCTGTCGTCGTTGTTCTTCTTCGGCGCGCGGTGGGGTGGTTCGCGAATGAGAGAGGTGGTCTTGCTGTCCGTGGCCATTGACGTATACGTAGTCCCTGCCGCCGTAGTGCACGGAGGACGGGCCAAAGTAGGGGGACTTGGACGTCGTCCCTGTTGCTGCATAGCTTCTGCTACTTCCGTTCCCCTCCGCCGCTTTTCCCTCACCATTTCACCACCTGAGCATGAATGCATGACTATATCTATCAGTCCACTTCTTTGTATAGAAATATCTATCACATTTGTGTACGTAATAAATTATTTGCTGAAAAGAGAACCGAGAACATAGCTGATTCAACAAGGAACTTACCGTGAATTTCGCGTGATCCATCGTTCCGCGTCGTATGAGACTGCGTAAGCCAAAGGCAAACATATGTACACATCAGTTAGCACTTAGCAGATACTCCGACACTAGACTACACATGGAGTTAAATGCATGCATGATCACGTAGGAGTACTACATACCACCGATAGAGGAGGGAAAACGGTGCTAAAGAAGCCACCGCTGGGGGCGGGCTTGGCATCGCGGTGGTCCTTGGGACCGAAGAGCTCGTCGACGAAGGAAGATCCCGTCGGCTGATGCTTCTGCTTCTTACCATCCATTGTGTTTGTTTCGAATTACTTCTTCTTGGCTGGAGAGCTAAGCTGTTGTACCCAGATTGCAACTGAGAGAGAAGCACTTGTTGGTGAGTACTAGTTATCTGGCCTCGCCTTCCTTTTATAGACGCATGCAGTTGGATCAAGCCGAGTGGGGGCGCATAGTCCTTATCGAGTCATGGTGCTCCTATGCAGCATGTTGATCATATCTAGTGGATATGTGAGGACCGTATCAATGCATTGTAGTTGCTGCTTTCCTATGTATGGATGTATGATGATGTGTGTGGCAATGCAGAAGCCAGAAATTATTTTTTATTTTCTTAAAAAAATATATTGTATCGTGACTTTGAAGAAAATTAAACACGATAAGCATTCCTTCTAACAAATAAATATGTTCCCTGCAACAAATATTAAAATAGCCCTTTCCACAATAGACATGTGCATGCCTCCGTATATTGAACGACGCGTGGTTCGGAACCTGTTCCTCTAACGGCAAAGTAAGGTCGACACCATCACTGACACGTGGGTCTTTGCTTTGATTCAATTTGCAGAATGTTTGGGTACTTCGGTTGTGACCGAAGACCGATCCGAAAGTCTGGGTACTCAAATCCTCGATTCTTCATTTTTTGTTCGTGATATCAGGTAGCATATTTCGATGATCGAATTTTCCAATGACCGGATTACCCGGACCTAAATTTCGGTCAGAACCGAATGCCCAGGCCTAGCATCGACCAGTTTTGTGCAATTCACTCTTTTTTTTTAATCTTGCTAATGCTACATACTGTGTCATTGCTGAGCGCCTAAGACCTAAGCAAGCAATTCATTGTTTAATGTGGTTCCTACTTTGGTTTATCAAACATATATCAACCATCACGAAATTATCATGTATAGAAAGCATGATTCTGGTTTGAAAAGTGTAAAATAAACAAAAACTAGAAGCAGCAGCTCAATCTCAAAAAAAGTGCTTTTGATTGTTGTGAAAGAATCCCAATTTAATACTGAAAATCAAACTACAGAAGCTAATAGTATTGATGAGATTGAGTCATGCTGATCAGGGCTATGGAATGGAAATGCTAACATTGCAGTACAACTTGGCACTCTTTCAATAAAACATTTCTAAATATTTGTGAAAATAGTATTATTGAAATTATATAGTTAACTACAAGTGTATTTTGACCATGTAATTTTTTTATATTTTAGGGCTCTGTTTTCTTTTTTTAGGGCCCCATTTTCATTTCGCACCAGGGCCCCGGAAACTTAGAGACGGCCATGTCACAGCATGACTAGGATGTACTCTTGAGTGGATGGTGCCCTGTCATCGAACATCGATAGATTGGTCACAGGCTCACAGCTGCTTTCATGCATGGGCATCTCATCTGCTCCGCAAGGCACCACGCATCACCAAATCAAGAATACCATCAGATCGGAGGCGGAGCTGACCTGCAGTTTGGTGTTTCCGTGCCAGCAAGGAAATCTTATGGTTTTGTTTAGATCGGTTTGGTTACTCCCAGCTGCCTCCATAGACCTGAACACAACGGTCTGCAGGTAGCTTTGTCTATGTGATCTTCTTCACATACTGCTATACGAGAATGGTTTTAATTACCATTATATATGAGAATAAAAATCTTTAGAAGCAAGCTTTTATACGAGAATGGTTTTAATGCACTATATATTAGAAAGGTAATTTGAGAGCACAACAGACAATACATGATGGCAATACGTTACGTACTTTGACGAACACAATGTTACCTAAATGGGTGTGTGTGTGTGTGTGTGTGTGTGTGTGTGTGTTTTAACATTCCTATTTTATTCCTATAAATATTTATCAAGATAAGATTGGTTATATTTTTTAGATAATGACAAGATTTGTTATATGAGTGCACAAATGAGAAATGACAATATTGAGAGCCCAACTGGTTAAATGAGAGCACAATAGGTCCATTGTATTAGAAAGCTTCTCTTGTACAATGAATAAGTGTGGTGGAAAGGTTCTCGATGCGCTGGTGAGTGCACACCAAATCGTTGTTTATAAGCTTTATAAGCGGGAGTATTTATTCATTACCCCTAATTACACTTCCAAAGTTTTGGGTTTACATATATGTATACCCATATACATACACAGATACGCCCCTTACACACACACACACACACTATATGCCAGCACTTGTAACCAATAGATATGGTGGAAGCTCCATGTTCTAGTGCTATACACAGCATCGGATATCTCTCCTTCCCACCCAGACTGGTTATATATGTTGTATGTAGTTGAGCTTGATCGATCGATGAATGGATACATCGATTAGCTGCATATTTGTAGCCGCCCTGTTAGTAATAGAGAGAACCTGCATGGATCGAGGGAGAGAGAAATTAAAAGGTTATTGACACATGCATACATGTCTGCATATTCAGGTACCGAGATGATGATGATAGTTGTAGTAGCATGCATATACCTTGCCACCAATCACCTCGGGTAGCTGCCGAACCATCTGGCTCCTGCTTGCTGTCATCGTTCTTCTTCTTCGGTGGCGGGGTGGTTTGGGAATGAGAGCAGTGGTCTTGCTGGCCGTGGCCATCGACGTAGACGTAGTCCCTGCCGCCGTAGTGCACGGAGGACGGCCCAAAGTAGGGGGACTCGGACGTCGTCCCTGTTGCTGCGTACCCACTGTTGCTTCCGTTCCCCTGCGCCGCTTTTCCCTCACCACCTGCATCACGTGTCTATTAGTCCACTTCTTTATATATATACATCGATCACATTTGTGTATTACTAAATTACTACTATATATTTGATGAAAAGAGAACACAAGACATTAGCCGATTGCACGAGGAGCGCTGAACATACCGTGAACGCCGCGTGGTCCATCGTTCCGCGTAGTCTGAGAATGCGTAAGCCAAAGGCAAACATGTACACATCAGTTAACACTTAGCAGGTACTCTGACACTAGACTGCACATGGAGTTAAATGCATGCATGATCACGTAGAAGTACTACATACCGCCGTTGGAGGAGGGAAAACGGTGCTAAAGAAGCCACCGCCGGGGGTGGGCTTGGCATCGCGGCGGTCCTTGGGACCGAAGAGCTCGTCGACGAAGGAGGATCCCGTCGGCTGATGATGCTGCTTCTTACCATCCATTGTGTTTGTTCGAATTACTTCTTCCTGGCTGGAGAGCTAAGCTGTTGTACCCAGATTGCTACTGAGAGAGAAGCACTTGTTGGTGAGTACTGGTTGGCTGGCCTGGCCTTCCTTTTATAGACGCATGCGGTTGGATTGAGCCGAGGGGCCATAGTCCTTATCGGGTTGGGGTGCTACTGTGCAGCATGTTGATCATATCTGGTGGATATGTGAGGACCGTATTGATGCATGTAGTTGCTGCTTTGCTATGGATGGATGTATGATGATGTGTGTGGCAATGCAGAAGCCGGAAATTGTATTTATTTTCTTAAAAAAATATATTGTATTGTGACTTTGGCGGAAATTTCCCTCTAACAAATAAATATATTCTCTTCAACAAATAATAAAATGGCCATTTTTGCGATAGACATGTGCATGCATCCATATATTGAATGACGCGTGTTGCGGAACCGGTTACTCTAACATCAAAGTTAGATCGACACTATCAATGGTACGTGGGTCATCACAGCTGGCCTAACGTGTCAGCGATAATGTTTATCTGACTTCACGTCACGCAAGCCCCGCCTGGGTGTTGCTCTGTCCCATGCCGTGGCCATGTCCTCTGCATAAGTTATTCTGGCTGTGTCTACTGAATGAACTGAAAATATTCTCTGAAAACTTGTATTGACAGATCTGGTCAACCCGGTCTGTGGGAAGGAACCAAGCACAAACATGATACATATTCCCTGCAGCCGATATATCTGAGAGAGGGGCGAGAGAGAGACATTCTAGACCTGTTGTTTTCAGAGCATCATCTAGCTACTCATTCGTGTCTGTCGAGAACATATCTGATCTGATCCAGATTTAGCTTAGTGTTCAGGCATCAGATCACATGTCTAGAATATAGCTCCAACTATACAAAAAGTATTCACTCACATATCTGGCGCGTGACCGTTATATGTACTCATGCGAGTTAAGGACTGATATGTGAAGAAAGTGACATATACATAAACATACACATGCACTTATGTGTGATTCCCTTGGTAGCCCTTGCTGCCCTCACCGCGTCAGTCTGCAGCCATAAAGCAGCTAGATTGGGACAGCTCTTTTCCATCAAGACTACTGAGTTATTTTTTCCGTTTGTGTCAAGTATGGATGTATTGATCCAACACAAAGCCTTCATGCTCCAATAATCCATTTTTGATTCCCACATCAGTATGAGGCAGCTGCTTAGTGCCATAAAACTTGAGGTAATGTGACACAATGACCATTAATTAAAGCTTTGTGAGAATAGGACTATAAAACTTACGGCAACTCCAACATTCTCTTATACTGTTGTTTTATTGCATGCCTAAAACATGTCTCGAAAAACTCATTTCTTCCATTTGTGTTCCAACATTATAATAACTCCATTTCTCTCCCATCGTGGCACTGAGCTTGGTAAGCTAGCGCAGGAGTTCATTGATGCGCGGACCGCGCCGAGGCCAAATCGGGCTAAAGCGACCCTCTAGTGTCAATGAAGGGAGAGGGACGGATGGCGCGGGGAATACCAGTCTCGTGGACGCATTGTATAGGGGGTGTGATTTATATGATGTGTTTTTAATGCAAAGTTTTTTTTTTGCTGGTAGCTTTTACTGCAAAGTTGTCCTAGCGTCATATAAATTAGAATAGTGGGAGTAGTTTTTAAATATAGGAGATTGGATATGAGATTTGCCGGAGATGCACTGATCCTTAGGGTAGAATTTCCAAATTGACTTCAAAATTGTTTGAGCTTTGTGTTTAAAAAATGATTTTAATGATCAGAGAATCCTATTATTAGATGTGCATATGAAAACATATATATTTATAGATCAGATGCCAAAAACCACATGGTGAACAGTGAAGAGAGCGAGCGAGAGGTGTGGTGCAATTGTGGTTGTGGTGCAGATGAAGAGGAGAATCCAATCTACCAGATCTATCGTTGTTGAGACATTAGGCAGTTGACAGTTACCATGAGAAGCATGCAAATTCATGTGTGAGGCTTATTAATTTGTTGATTGGATCACGCCCAAGTCTATCAAGTTCTCTATCAGATAGATAGCTAGATAAGCTCTCGATCCATGGAAATATGGAATGGATGATATCTGAAGTCTCAATGGTTAAGCGCGCATGAATATTTTGGATTCTATATATCTTCTCCCGCTGGACGAATGGATTATTATTGATATATATAAAATTAAAAATGCTGAAATAAAAGAGTTGTCATGTCATGCCCGATCAGGGCGACGGTGATCGATCTTTATCTATTCATCCATTCACTAGAGACCACTAGAACGTATAAAGAATGGATATAAAGTGACCCAGCAAACTGATTCTTTTGATGCTTCTTCGACCATGTGGAGGTTAGTATGTGGGGCGAGGCCAGTTAGGAGTAGGACACATCCTTTTCTTGTCACGGATTTCCTCTAGATAACAAAGGAATAAATTATCCAGGCCTCTGCATATGAATTCGAGTTTAGGGTTTTTAAGCAAATTTAACTAGCAGACTCTTAATTTGGAATTTCTAGATGACAGACTTACAACTGTTTCTCCTTTAGGAAACTCCAACTGAGGCATGTGCTAAGTTATTTCACATACACGCAAAATGAAGGGCTTTGGATAGGTACGATTACGAACTAGAGCTTTGGCCTTAGTCTTACACTAACAATTAATCTTTGACTACAATTAGTCCCTATTAGTTAGGTTTTCCAGGCTAAGAATTACTATTAGTCACTTGGTTGGCTAAAAGTTAGTCCTTCAGTGGTCTCTTTGTTTGAATCATCATGGACTAAAATTAGTCCATTGGATCCAAATAGGGCCTCACACATGCTTCTACAATCCTCTTAGGATCTTTCCATGTTTCTGAAGTTTGGAAGAAACCTTTTAAAACATTTTCAATAAACCATTTCCAAAAATCATGGAAGGATTTTTTTTTTGCGAGGAAGAAGGATTGAAGCAACTTGTTCCCAAGATATGTCCAACGGGAGGAGGAAGAAGCGAGGTGGTTTCCACTGTTAATGAAGGATGATATTGAAGTTTTAATTTATTTTTGGTTGTAAAAATTCAAGGATTTATGGGGAGTATATGTAATTTTTGAAATTCTTTTGGGGAGTATGTTTTTATTTTTGATAATTTTAGGGGGGTATGTTTTATTTTTTATTTTATTTTTTTTAGACCACGGGGATTGTGTTTTTTTGTTTTGTTTTTGAGACTACGGGGGTTATGTTTTACAATTGCATATATTGGAAAACTCATAGGCGGCAGGCTATTTCTCGAAAGAAATCTCTCTCTACGGGCTGGGCCGGAGAACTTTTTTTTACACAAGTGGGCCGGAAAACTACTAATAAGTTGGTGGGCTGTATGTGAAGCAAGCCATATGTGAATCTTTTACAGGTCGGGCTGAAAAAGAATGCAATGCGACCCATATGTGAATCGAATCTTTCACAGAGAGGCCCTCATCACTTTTTTTTTAGCAAAGCAAGAGGGTTGGAATGGAAGTGAAATGGCGATGCCGCCGCGCCCGCCGCCGCAAGCTTCTGTCTCCATCATCGCTCGCCGCCCCCATTCTCTCCAAGCCCCCGAGCCCACTGCCCCCACGCTCACCGGCTACAGCGCGCTCATCCGAGACCTCGCCTCCGCCGGCCGCCTCGACGCCGTCGATGGCGCCCTCGCCTCTGCGCGTTCGCGCCTCGCCCCGGCCTCCCTCCAGCCGCTCTACGCCGCCTCCATCCGCGCCTACGCCCGCGCCGGCCGCCTCCGCGACGCCGTCGACGCCTTCGAGCGCATGGACCTCTTCGCCTGCCCGCCCGCCGCCCTCGCCTACAATGCCATCATGGACGCCCTCGTCGACGCCGCCTACCACGACCAGGCGCACAAGGTCTATATCAGGATGCTCGCCGCCGGCGTCGCCCCCGACGCCCGCACCCACACCATCCGCCTCAAGTCCTTCTGCCTCACCGGCCGCCCCCACGTCGCGCTGCGCCTCCTGCGCACCTTGCCGGAGCGTGGCTGCGATGCCAAGGCGACCGCCTATGCCACGGTCGTCCGTGGGCTCTATGCCTGCGGCTACGGCCACGATGCGCGTCACCTGTTCGATGAAATGCTTGATGGGCATCTGTTCCCTGACGTTGTCACTTTCAACAAGGTTTTGCACGCTCTCTGCCAGAAGGGAAATATCATGGAGTCCGGAGCTCTCCTAGCCAAGGTCCTCAAGAGGGGAATGTCGGCAAACAGCTTCACCTACAATATATGGATCCGTGGCCTCTGTGAATGTGGCAGGTTGGCTGAGGCTGTTGCGCTCGTGGAACAGATGGGTGCCTACATCGTTCCAGATGTTGTAACTTACAACACATTGATACGTGGCCTTTGTAAGGAGTCCAAGGTTCAGGATGCTGCACAGTATCTTCGTCGGATGATGAATAAGGGTTGCATGCCAGATGATTTCACCTACAACACCATCATTGACGGCTACTGCAAGATGGGCATGGTTCTGGAAGCTACAGATCTTCTCAAAGATGCTGTGTTTAAAGGTTTTGTGCCTGACCGAGTCACATATTGCTCACTGATCAATGGCCTGTGTGCTGAGGGTGATGTTGAGAGGGCCTTGGAACTGTTTAATGAGGCGCAAGCTAAAGAACTGAAGCCTGATCTTGTTGTGTATAACTCTCTTATCAAGGGGCTCTGTCGTCAAGGACTGATCTTGCATGCCTTGCAGGTCATGAATGAAATGGCTGAGGACGGTTGTCATCCGGACATTTGGACGTACAATATTGTCATCAATGGTCTGTGCAAGATGGGCAACATTTCAGACGCCACTGTTGTTATGAATGATGCTATCGTGAAAGGATATCTTCCTGATGTTTTTACCTTCAACACGTTGATTGATGGGTACTGCAA
>LAPY01002562.1:3366-17798 GCA_000970635.1 Eragrostis tef
CGCTCTTCTGGACCCGCGGCTCGGGGGCGACGTGCCGGCCGGGGAGGCCGCGCAGCTGCTGCTGGTGGCCATGCTCTGCGTGCAGGAGCTCAGCGTCGAGCGCCCCACCATGCGCGAGGTCGTCCAGATGCTCCAGCAGGCCAGGCAGGTCCACCACCACCCCAGCGTCGTCCGCGTCCTGGCAGCATCGCCTGCTGACGACAACGACGACGGCGACGATGAGGAGAACGCCGGAGCCGACCAACATCGTCATGCTTCTTCCTGCTAATTAACTGGCTCGTCACGCTGCATTATACTCGATCGATGGAGATGTGACCTCACTCCTCGATCGCCGTATGTCCGGACTCGCGCATGCTGATGACATGATGCATGGCGACATGGGCGAAACATGTGGCCGGTCCTCCTAGCAGTGTGCCAGTCGTCTCTCGTCCTCTGCATGCGTTGCAACGAGCAGGTACCTTGTCTGCCATGGACGATGGCGCCATGCGGCAGGACCGGACCACCATGCCGCTGCAGGTGATTCGATTGTTCCCTTCGCACCGGCGGCGTGTCATCGGCCCGCGTTTCCAAGCTCGTCAAGGATACGCGTGCTCTTGTCTCCTGTTTTCGTTGCATGTATATACACCTATATTCTATAGTATATTCAGTTCCCACCTTACTACCTTAGAACTCGAAAAGGAGTGGATGACAAGA
The DNA here is from genome assembly GCA_000970635.1 of Eragrostis tef. NCBI lineage: Eukaryota > Viridiplantae > Streptophyta > Magnoliopsida > Poales > Poaceae > Eragrostis > Eragrostis tef. Next base: position 4,060 of record LAPY01002562.1, read on the forward strand.
ACGCATGCAAACTCCAGAAGTTAAGACCCATGAGCAGGGTATAAAAGTTGTAGTTTTTGAAACATGATGTCAAAGTCATTATAGTTTTCGAAATTGATATCAAAGGTTATAGTTTTTCGACAGAACGACACCAAACAACACTGCAAGGAAGCATATGGTGCCGTGCTAACACAATGTGGCCCAATTAATGTTAAGGTGGTTGGCAGGGGAAAATATGAAATAAAAAAATGAAAATATGCTTGTAACTAATGAGAAATACCAAAATAATCTTTACATTTTTCAAAAGAAAAGGAAAACAATGAAAACATTAAAACTTTGTTGTGTCTTAAGGGCCATGCCATGCTATAGGTCTTGTCATGCTGGGCGGGGCCGTGGCGTGTATGGGATGTGGCTTTGGGCTGACTCATTTGGCGAGCTATATTTCATATCACATCCAACTTCAGCAACTCAAAATATCAAGGACAATGGAATCAGAAGTTTAAATTCAAACAATGGAACTTTGACCCAAATACACATCTCATGTTTGAGCTGGAACTCTGAATCAGTATGGGATCAGATCGGAATTGAGAACGCAAAGCACGCCAACACGGAATCCACCTGTGATCCAAAAAAAAAATACGGATTCCACCTGGCACACGGCAACCCAGCACAACTGATTGCCTTGTTTGGCCGCCTCCTCGTCTTCTTCCCATCATACCCTCGACAGAACAGCACCCAACCAACCCAACCGCCGGTCACCTTTCCCTTCCCAACCGCCGACTGGCCGTACCGTGTCGACTCGCCGCCGGCCCGCTCGTCGTCTGAAAGGAATCGGGTGCAACAGGCCTGCGCCTCAGGTATGATCCCATGCCCCCGCAAGATTGGTACTTCCAATTTCCGCTTATTTCTTGTCTTTTCTCTCGATCCAACGATCTCCTTTTTACTTCTGTCCGTATAAGGATCTCGGATCAATGCCCTACCCACGGCCTGGCCGGGCCAGACTTGTGCTGGGGGCATTAACCCCCAACCTCTTATGTAGCAATTTGATTGTTGCCATGCCGATTTCACCTAGAGTTGTGTTTTTCTTTCAGTAAGTACTAACTCATTACTTGGGAGATGACTAGTAAGTAGTATAACGCTACCTAATTCAGTACCTTATTGCTACAATATTTTAATGTGTGTGCTGCTGGGAGGACGTGTTTCTTAGAATTAACCGTGGAGGATCCTCAAGTAAGAAATAGTAACAAGCTATTGATTACAAGCATGAACATGTTCATTTGCACACTGGCCTCTGCTGACTGCTGCAATAGTTATACCACCTCCTTTGCTTGTTTCCGAGAAATGAAGTACCACCTCGCCTCCTTAGTCTTACGTATTACCAAAGCTTATTATTATTGCACGACACATGAGCAGAAAAAAGATCAGTAAAAAGGAAGCAAATTTTGCCTCTCTTTTTTTTCCCCGATTTGTAGAAGTGAATAGCCTAATGGCTTCTTCACCACGAGCTTATCAGATATAACTGTAACGCTGTTATGCATTATGTTGTCCTAAACAGAGCATGCACTTCTAGAACTCATATTTGGATGGATGATGTTTATGGAAGAATAGAAGTCTTCCACCAACACTTCGTACCCTCAAAAGAATCCATGGAGTCTCCTGCTGGTTTATCGACGAGTGGCTTGGATACTACACCAAGGTGATACTCTTGGGAAAAGGAAGTCTGTAGCTGAACTTATTTTCCCCTTTCATGGGTCGAGTGACATCTTGTTCTTGTTCTTAAACAGCTCGCACAGACGTTCTTGGACTCCAAAACAAGTTAAGGGAGCAGCGTCTCTTCTGCATTTATTGTCGATTCCACGCATTAGGTGGTCTACAAGCAGTGAGGATGATGACAAGGTTACAAAGTCTCTATCCTGCTTCTGTCTGATATCATGAGTTCCTCTCTTGTAACACTAACAATTTTCAATCGTGGCAGATTGAATTAACCAGGGCCGAAGTAGAGTCATTGCGTACCGAAATTGCCGATGCTGAAGAAAGGGAATCCCAGTTGAAAGCTCGGTATGATATACCCCCAAAAAAATAACCTTAATACATAATGGTGCAAAGTTCACATTTTTGTATGCACCATGTTTGTGTTTGGGCATATGCTGGTCTTTCAGGTTGGAAAACATTGATGAAGTTTTGAGATATGCTCGTCTTTCTGGATATCTCTATATCAGAAGTGTATGAAACTTTTGCACACTCCTTTTTGTTTCCAATACATTGTTCTTATCAAAAGGTGTTAAACATGAGATGCTTAACACTTGAAATGTTTGTGTACATAGAGATGGACTCAACTCCCAGGAGAACCGCCTATCTTAGATGATGCTGATGTAGACGACTGGCTTCCACGCTTTGTTGTTCTACAAGGGCAGTGTATCTACTACTATCTGAAATCTACAGGTAAGCTTTTGTTTCTGGAATTACGTTTTGGTGTCCATACTCATAGATTCCGTGCCATAAGACACTTAGATTTATGTGTTACTATTACGCACCTCATCAATCTTACTAGCTGTTACTGTGCTTGAACGGTTTATATTTTCCAGATTTGAGTCCACAAGAATCTACATTGCTGTGTGATGTAGTTGAAGTGGGCCAGCTCCCGAACTTTGTGCCGGAAGATGAAAAGACAAGATACGGGTTTTATCTCTTGACCCGTCAAGGCTTGAAGTTTGAATGCTCAAGTACCTCGGAAATACAGGTAAGGCCTCTTGAGCCACTCTGTTGTTGTTTGCCATGATTGGGATATGTAGTGGTAGATGGACTCTTGTACGCATGTGTTCACGCTGAAACGATTGTATGGAAATTATGCGTTGGGCCATTGGGTTCCGGCCGGTTGCATGTTTTGCTGAACTGGTAGCCAGGTTTTCATTCGAAAATGCCATGCCTGTTTCAGATTGATTCATGGGTGCGAGCATTAAGAAGCGATCGCAAAGTTGCGGACGGTGCTGCTGATGATAAGACGACGATGAAGACGCGAAGCCGAGAAGACGACGCGTCATGGTAGTGGATCGTACGTACGTGTACAGTACATTAGCTAGCTCGTCCATGTACAGTACAGTGCAGCAGATTGTTATGTTGCTAGGAAAAAGCTTTTCTTTTCTAATTGAGAGATGGAGTTGATGCATATACTTGGAAGTGGCCAGTGTCAATTGCTTATATAATCCTACAATATTGTGCATGAAAGAAAGAAGCAACACGACAGAGCGATATTTCTTTTTTTTTTTCTGGCGCGACATGCAGGAGCACTGCTTAGCAGCTACTCCAGTATTGAGGTACTGCTACCAGCAGTTGGTTGCTCTCAGACGGGCTATCAACGTTTACAGTTCACCCTGCATCATCCTGATCGCTTTTGCACAGAGGGCGGAGTGGGTTATGGCGTTATGCTTCCGTCTCTCTTAGCTAGCTGCCTAGCCAGGTTGCCATCAGCTCCCCTAAAAAAAAGTAAGATATTGTGAGATTGCTAAAAACAAGAAATACTCCGTCGGTGCATTATTGAGTTTCAGATTTGGCACGCACATCGATCGACTCAATGGATGCCGATCGAAGTCGGCGCGGTACGTACCGAGACGAGTTAAATGGATGCCGAAGGCAACCAATGGAGAGGAAGGATGCACAGCTGCAGGGTCTTTCTCTCTTAATCAAGTCCAATTAAGGAAGGGCCAAATAGATGCACACCATATATTTTTCCCTATCCCATGTCCAGATCTCTGTTATTATGATACATATTTGATCCACCCATATCGTGGTATGGTATTATGAGTATCATATAGGTAATTATTGAAAAGGTACATTAATTAGATGTAAAAATATCGTGGACGGTCATCCCTTACCTTTTTTCCCCACTACTTATAGGGGACCTGCTGCAGTGCAGCATCCATCGGTGATTGGTCCCCATGGCCGCGGCTGCGAGTGCTTGGCAGTCGTCGTCCTCCTTGTTGCTCATCCTGCTCCAAGTCGCCGTCGTCCTAGTCGTCGCCGCACCGCCGGAAGAAGCATCCTCCGGTGGTGTGACGCTACAAGTCGACAGTAGCCAGGTCCTCATCACGCACCTCCCCTTACTTGATAATTGCTCGATCATAATCATATACCTGCTTGGTGGATGCAGGTGGTTGTGGACAATGGTGTGGTGCAGGTGGAGCTGTCCAGGCCGCAGGGCTGCATCACCGCCGTCCGCTACAACGGCGAGCAAAACCTGCTCAGCTACAACGTCAGCCAGAGGAACTCGGGGGGCTATTGGGACGTGGTCTGGAACTATCCCGGCTCCCCTTGGCCAACAGGGGCTATGGACATGTAAGTTCATGTTCAGATTTATTTTATTTTTTTTAACGTAAACTGGCAGGTGCACTGCCTATTCATTAAGAGAGGAGCAAAACAGCAGAAAATACAAAAGATGTAGATTTATTTGCTCTACGCAAAATGAATGGATGCGATAATAACATCATCAGGCGGGGATCCCCACCGTTGACAGTAAAAAGAAACAATAATAACATCAGTATAGGTTGGACGGTGCAGAGATGAAGGTGATAACCTCAAGCAAGGAGCAAGTGGAACTTTCTTTCACGAGTTCGTATAATCAATCGCGTCTAAACAGCGTTCGGCTAAACGTCGACAAGAGGTAGCTACACGCTACTCGATCGAATTCATATAGCAGTGGTGACGGTGTATCATTTTACCTGCATGATTGATGGTTCGTTTCTCAGGTTTGTGATTCTGAGAGGCAGCTCTGGGTTCTACTGCTACGCCATTTTTGAGCGTCCCAGGGAGTACCCAGCACTCAACATTTCGGTGGCTCGCCTCGCCTTCAAGCTTAACACTGCCAAGTAAGTTAAGGCATCGAGCAGAGCAGCAGTGATGGATCATCTATTTGCAAACATTGTATTCTCCATGGCAAATCTAAATGTGTTATCAGGTTCAATTACATGGCGATTTCAGACGATATTCAGAGATACATGCCCAGCGCGGTAGACAGGGACGCCCCTCGTGGTGTCCCGCTGGCCTTCAAGGAGGCCGTCCTGCTAGTTGATCCTGTGGAGCCAGAGTTCAAAGGAGAGGTGGATGACAAGTACCAGTACACAATGGATAACAAGGATAACACGGTTCACGGATGGATTAGCAACAATTCGTTGGGATTCTGGGTCATCACTCCGAGCAATGAGTTCAAGAATGGTGGGCCGCTCAAGCGGGAGCTCACCTCCCACACCGGACCCACTTCCCTCTCTGTAAGCATCTATCGATCGTTGATCCAACAATTGAGTTCACAGATTGAATAGCACAACAACAACACATCGATTGAATCAGGTGTTTCTAGGGCCGCATTACATCGGGAGGGACATGGTGATCAAGTTTGAGGAGGGTGAGTACTGGAAGAAAGTGCTGGGACCGGTCTTCATCTACCTAAACTCCAGGCCTGCCCCCAACAAGCAGGGAGAGCTCTGGGAAGACGCTAAAGCGCAGGCACAAGCCGAGGTGAGCAAATGGCCCTACTCCTTCCCTTGCTCACCCGACTTTGCAAAGGCAAGGGAGAGAGGCTCCGTTACAGGGAGGCTCTGGGTTAGGGAGCCAGAGTTCAAAGGAGAGGTGGATGACAAGTACCAGTACACAATGGATAACAAGGATAACACGGTTCACGGATGGATTAGCAACAATTCGTTGGGATTCTGGGTCATCACTCCGAGCAATGAGTTCAAGAATGGTGGGCCGCTCAAGCGGGAGCTCACCTCCCACACCGGACCCACTTCCCTCTCTGTAAGCATCTATCGATCGTTGATCCAACAATTGAGTTCACAGATTGAATAGCACAACAACAACACATCGATTGAATCAGGTGTTTCTAGGGCCGCATTACATCGGGAGGGACATGGTGATCAAGTTTGAGGAGGGTGAGTACTGGAAGAAAGTGCTGGGACCGGTCTTCATCTACCTAAACTCCAGGCCTGCCCCCAACAAGCAGGGAGAGCTCTGGGAAGACGCTAAAGCGCAGGCACAAGCCGAGGTGAGCAAATGGCCCTACTCCTTCCCTTGCTCACCGGACTTTTCAAAGGCAAGGGACAGAGGCTCCGTTACAGGGAGGCTCTGGGTTAGGGACAGGTAAAGATTTTCCTTTTCCTATATTGTTGGATGCACCGATGATATCTCCTTCTAATTGTTGGTACCGTTAGTATTGTTATATTGGCCAATCAATCCTCATCATCAGGTTCTTTGGCAAGGAAGACATGCCTGCTGCAATGGCTTATGTTGGGCTCGCCTCACCTGGGCAGCCTGGCTCCTGGGCCACAGAGAGCAAGGTCGTGTATACTTCTCCACTTGCAACTAAACCATCAAGCCATGCAATTGCAATACAAGCATCCAAAATTTCTGAATGGGAATACGTGTGCAGAAATATCAGTTCTGGACAAGGGCCACATCCTGTGATGGCAGATTCAACATCAACAATGTCCGAGAAGGAATGTACAACCTTTACGCGTGGGTTCCTGGATTTCTCGGCAACTATATGTACACCTCTCCTATAACCATTACTCCAGGTAGTGCCATCAACATTGGTGACCTTGTGTTCGAGCCCCCAAGATCAGGCCCGACGCTGTGGGAGATTGGCATCCCTGATCGGACGGCGGCGGAGTTCTACATCCCTGATGCTGACCCAAAATACGCCAGCAAGCTCTTTCTCCACAAAGACAGGTTGGCTCTTCTTGCACGAAGTTTGAATAAACATATCGAGGGTGTGTGATTGTGTAAATTGATAATTTGTAGTACGTTTTGATGGATGCTTATGGCGGCAGGTATCGGCAGTATGGCTTGTGGGATAGGTACGCTGTCCTCTACCCCGAAAACGATCTTGTTTTTCACAGTTGGTAAGAGCAATTACTCTACAGACTGGTTCTTTGCGCATGTCACAAGGTAATATAATCGTACTATTTAAGTAGTGCTCCACCTAGAATTGTTTCACCTATCATGACAAACAGAATGATTATATAACTCAAGAATAACATCTTTGATGCAGAAATGTAAGCAATAAGGTCATGCCAACAACGTGGCAAATACAGTTCCATCTAGAACATGTCGTAGTAGATGGCACCTACACGTTGCGCATTGCCCTCGCAGCTTCCCACATGTCCACCTTGCAGGTACTTATATATCATGCGTCGATCGATTTTAGTCTCAAATTTCAAAAGAAAAAAAACACGTGTTTCGTGGCGAAGCAATTAACACAGATGGATCTCCGTCAATCCTTTTTCTAATGCATTATTGATATTTCAAGGTACGAGTGAATGACGGGGCTGGTGGAGGCAGTGTGTTTACATGGCCAGAGTTGCTGGGCGACAACAATGCCGTCGCGCGTCACGGTGTACGCGGTACGCAGTGGAGTATGGACATGTCGATCCCAGGAGACCTGCTCAACCAAGGCGACAACAAAATTTACATCACCCAGACAAGTGTCCTGAATAATCTTGTTGGGGTCATGTACGATTACATTCGACTAGAAGGGCCTTCCCTCTAGTTGGCTTATACATTCTTGGATCGTAGTCCTTATACTTCTTCTTTTTTTCTATCTTTATTTCTGGAATATATATTCATATGATTGAGTTATAGTGCTGAAATGATGGTGCGTACAATGCCATTGCATTGGGGCACTACCACAAAAGAAGTGCCGAGTGCTGGCTCCCAAAAGCCACAAACGTCGTAGCACAGATGGTGGAGCTCTATCACTGTCGACGGATGTAGAACTGGCAACGGTATATTTACTAAGGGCAAAAAAGGAAAACGAAATATCGAGCGCTTTTCATCCCTTGTCCATCTCCGCTTCCTAAGAAAATCTCAAGAGTTTGTAACACCAAACAAATTCATGCAATGAAGAACGCCAAACGAGAACATGCTAAGTGCAAAATCGAACATAATCACAACATGTAACATCCAACCATCAGATGCTAACTACATCATGGGATTGCACATAAAAGCTGAAGAGACGAAGCAAATTACATCTGCCCTCACGAACATGGACTGCACACCGGAATTTGGAGACTAAGGATGTCGGGAGCTTCAACTCCTCCGTTGCCGCCTCCGTCCGTTGATTCTTGTTTTGTGACGGCCTACATTTTGAGAATCAGATGCCATGCTTGTTGGGCATCCTTTTCTTTCTTTCTTTTCTTTCTTTTGGAATCACATAAATATATGAGCACGCTATTAGGGTCGATCTGGTGAAGGAATGGAGGGATGGAATGATACTTTGCCTGCTAATTGTGTTGGTGTGGGGAGGTCTCGTGGATGCGATGCGTGCGTTGTTAATTGGGGTTGCTGGGTTCCTTGTTCCTTTCTCCAGCGAGCTTTGGAGGAACAATACCGTTAGACAGATCAGGCGTAGCAGAGTGTAAATTAAGGCCTGAGGTCAGTGAAGATGCATGTGAATGTAATTAAACTAGAGGAAGGAGCGGTGCGAGAAGATGGGACCTAGACTCTGACCGGCCTGCTGTTTTGTGTGTGTGATGTGAATCAACCAACAACCTGCAGTGAGCGAGTGATTCCCATGGCACGCACACGACAGTAGGGAGGCAACGAAACGAGACCACGTGCACCGACACCTCCTCCTAAGATGGGCAATCTGCAAGCAATGCCGATGATCTGTTGTCCATCGGCGGTGATGGAGCCACGGGGACTTGACCTAAGACAGCCTCCTGTATTAATTAGCGGTGGACGCATGGAGGAGGCGAGGCTCCTTTCTCCCATCAAGCACCACCCTCCGCCGCATCCTCTCACTCTTCTACCCTTCCAGTTGCAGCCCTAGCACCCTCCTCCTCCGAAAGCTAAGGCGACGATGAGCTCCAAGCTTTTCCAGGCGGCGTCCAAGGCCGCCAGGTCCCTCCTCTCATCCTCCTCCGCCACAGGCCTCGTCGCCGCCGGTAAATTCTCCTTCTGTATATATTTCCAGATGCACAAGAGCCCTCCATTCCTCGGCGGATTCATCCTCTCTTTCTTCGTGGAAGAATTGAAAGAAACGAAATGAAAGATTCGATTTTTATTCTTGCAGAGGGCCGGACCGCCGCGCTAGCCGCGCTCACCAACCTCGGCAGGAAGACCCTCCCCACCGCCTACTCCTACCACAAGGCCGGCGGATCCCACCACGCCTCCGGATGGCTCCCAACCATTGCCGCCATCCCCGCGGCCGGTCAGTATATCTCGGTCGATCCGATCCGATCCAATATGATAGGATTGATTGTGTTCCCTTGTCTCACTCAGTCTCACTAGAGTACTGACGAATGATTGTCCATTCTTGCAGTTTACATGCTCCAGGACCAGGAGGCTCATGCTGCTGAGGTACCGTACTATAACTTTTCATCCTTTGATTTGATTGCCTCTGATCTCTCATGTGCTGTGGTGTGGTCCACTTTGTAAAACATTGTTGATTGGGTAATTCTGCTTGTCATCCTTACTTACGCTCGCCTCCTGTTACAATTCCAGATGGAGCGCACCTTTATCGCCATCAAGCCTGACGGCGTCCAAAGAGGCCTGGTCAGTATTACGCACTTCCTTCAGATGCAATTCTGAATATTAATTATTAATAATAACCACTTCTTGTCGTTTGCTTCCACAATTGGTACTGATCTCACAAGTTCGAGGCCTTGTGCTCTGTTCCTTGATCATTTAGTAATCTGCACTCCACCCGTTTATCAATTGCTGATCTCAACACACACAACTACATTCGTCATTTTGACATAGTTTATTTCGCAAGAGGCGACCTCGTGATCTACCTCGAGCTTCTCATTAACCACTAGATGCAGTGGCGAAGCTAGAGGTGTAGCAACCCGAGTGCCACTTCAAACGTGCACATGAGAATACGGTCCGCATGTCTGAGGTTGGGTGGTGCACCCGTGGTGGATAATCGATGCCAATGACTGAGTTTTGCGTTTCACCCTGGTGCCACGGCACTAGGGACGGAATATGTAGCTTCGCCCCTGACTGGATGACTGGATAGTGGATACCATATGGATGCACATAGGAAGCACATACAGCCTTATGCCCGGTTCCCGTTCAGAGAGGAGGTTTTGGCAACCAAATCCCTAGGATATAGTCAGAGATATGAATAATTTCCTAGAGCAATCCACCCCCCACCTAGCAGGCCCTTATATTAAATATAAATCTGTCTTGGGCCCTTTCCTTAATGGTACTGGCAGTTGGGTGCCCTTGGCCCATTGATATTGCCATGTACATGACACGAAAGTTGGTACTACCAATCAAGTTATAGGCAGGCCAACATTTTGGTTACCAGGGCTTGTTTGGATGCTTACCGAACTTTGCCAAGCCGCAAGTGTGGCCGTGCCGCAGGTTCGGCGATCAAAACGGCCGGCACAACGTCGGCGTACGTTGGCGTGGAAAATGAACTACGTGTAACCAGTGATTCTTCGGCATGCCTAAGCCACGGCGGCAACCAAACGCAGCAGCCGCGTGCCGCAGTTGTGACGCGGCGAGTTGTGGCGAGCTGCGGCTACGATCCAAATGCGCCCTCAGCCTGTCACATTTTTTCTCTGTTTAGTACAGTCTCTGTGCATTGTAATGCTGTTTGCTATAGGATTATGATGCATCTCGTTTCCCTTAAAATAATGGTAACAGTAATCCTCTTTCCACAGATTTCTGAGATCGTGTCCCGATTTGAGAGAAAAGGATACAAGCTTGTTGCCATCAAGCTGATTGTTCCATCCAAGGAATTTGCTGAGAAGCACTACCATGATCTCAAAGAAAGACCTTTCTTCAATGGATTGTGCGACTTCCTTAGCTCTGGCCCTGTACTTGCCATGGTAAGTGGATCTCTTTATATCTGCAGAAATTGTGCCTGCGTCAACAGTGAATAATAAATAAGTTGTTTGCATGTGTATGTAGGTTTGGGAAGGAGAGGGTGTTATCAAGTACGGGAGAAAATTGATTGGGGCTACAGACCCTCAAAAATCTGAGCCAGGAACTATCAGGGGTGATCTTGCTGTTGTCGTCGGAAGGTATGCTTCATCTAAGTAGCACACCCATGCCATGCATTCATCAAAATGTTGTTTCTTCGCTTCTCGTTTGTAGATTGGAAAGTTGGAAATAGGATTTGATTTACATATTTCACACAATTGTCATTTTCTTTCATATCAACAATCACGGAATGAGCTAGTTCTGCATTTCTTTGGTATCAACATGCGTACCTAGAACTTTTGATGCCTTTGTACTAACGCTGCGTCATTTGATCAGAAACATCATTCATGGAAGCGATGGCCCAGAGACAGCCAAGGATGAGATTGCTCTCTGGTTTGAGCCCAAGGAGCTGGTCTCTTACACCAGCAACGCAGAGAAATGGATCTACGGGGTGAATTAAATTTGTTTTTTTTCCTTTCCTCTCCCTTTCCGTAATCGCCGATGGACCAAGGCATGATGTAATAAAGTAGTGTCCTCTCACTTTTGAATTGGATTATGACTACCGGGTGCAATAAGGCAGAGGAAATGCACCTTGAAATATAGAGCGTGCACTCAGTAATCGTGCTGTTACAATCAAAACATCACCTTCAGTCATGCAATCCAGCCCAAGATGGTGATGCAGATGTTTCTTTGGATCTATTCTTCAATTCTATTCGATCATGATGGCTGGTTGTCTCTCTCTTTTTTCGTTCATTTATGTACGACTACCTACAATATGTGTTTCTGGAGCTATGATTAGCGAAGGGTCCTAGTGAGTCGGGATCATAACCCCCTGCCTCTTTCTATATGTCCTGTCGGTTCGTGGTCAGATTTCCTTTTCACTCATGATGGTTAGAAAATTCTTAGCCTGGCCCGTGGTTACAAATCCATCCTGACAGTTTCATGGCCCAGAGGCATCAAAGATCACCGGAAGAGCGCAATGCTGCTAACAGTTAGATTAAGATAACATGTCATGCAAGAGGGGAGCGGAATTTTATTGTCGTCTTCAAGCCTTTGTACAAGAGACTTCAGCTCTTCACTCCCTTGCGGCGAAGGATATTATTACACAGGGAAAATAGAATGCAGCCCGGAGATTCAACAACTAAACTAATTCCGACGGGCACACAGTGCCGCTTCACCTTGGTCCCGAAAGGTGCACCCGCCTTGATCTTCAGAAGCTTCTAGAAGCTCAAGCTCCATCAAGCCCTTGAGTCGATTCCTTGAAAGCTTCGCCACCTTGCCATCTACTTTGGCTTGAGCAGGTCGGATTCTTCTATCTTTGCAAATCTCCCTCGCACTCTCGGCTGACTGTCTGCCAGGGCTTTTCTACAAGCATACTGCACAGCAAAACATTCTGTCAGTTACCCTGTAATCAGAACGCTAACGCCCGGAAACTCCTGTTGTTCGTTCAGGAAGAACTGAGAAATGGGGCTTTTACCTTGATCTTTCTGCCGAAGTTTCGCTTGATCTTCTTCTTTCTGTACCTCGAAAGCTTTTGTTTTCTTTCTTCGGACTTCAGGTCACTGATGGTCACAAGCCTCTCACAAGATGTTTGAACACTTGCTGAATTTGCTGGACGAGGGGTGTTGGCTCCAAGATTCTGTCAAAAGTAAACGTTGTAAGCGCAACTGAACTAAAAAGGTGTATGCGAAATTTGTTTTGTTCCTTTATTTATAGGTACTGGGACGCTAAGTTTTCATATATCACAAGGTTGACATACATGTACCAAGGAAAAAAATTCTCCTTGCTGGCATGCATTCCAAGCAATTTACCAAAGCATTCAACAATTTTTCTATTTGCACATCCTTGGTCATTAAATGAGGGCAGCTGACGGACTGAAGTGATGTAGCCAAAATCTAGCAACTAATAGTTTACACACAAAAGTAGCTTGAAAGTGCACACAACAGGTATGTCTTGAATCAGCTAAAGTAATAACCAGATCATTAAGGATAAAAAGTATCTTTGGGCAGAAACAGTTAACTGAAATCGGTGTCATAACTTTTTAACAGACTTTAAGCAAAATATTGCTATAAGCATGCCCAATGCAAGGTAAAGGCAATGCTTGTTATTTTGGTTTCTAAATCTTGATGATTCATTTCTTCCACAGTTTTAAATAAACATTTATGCCGTCATTGCTTTGTTTCCCTCATAATAATTCCTTATTTTCTTAAACTATGACAAAAGATCCTTATGTGCATACTAAAGAAAAAAAGAAAAAAAGGAGGCATTTGTCAAACCTGAATGTCCCCTTCACTGTAAGCTCTCCTCATCCCAAATGCTGTCTCAAAGTCTAGTCCCTGAAAGTCTAGAAAGTTTGGCCTGACAGGTCCATTGATCCAATCTGCTGAGTTGAGGCACCCAGAACTGACACTTTTCTGGAGTGAACATTCAGGAATGGATGATTTCTCTTTCTCCATGGTCGAGAGTTCGACCTGTACAAGAGCTTCGTCCACTTGCCTTGGCATTTCTTCAACTTGCAGCATGGGAATCTTAACATCCAGCAGTTCCGAAATTGTTTCTTCGATTGCAGACTTCTCCATGAGTTCCTTCTCACACTCATATAACACTTCACTTAGAAGTGGATCATTTTGAATGTTGCCAATGTCAGCAGCTTTGAGAGTTTCATCCATTGCAGTTTCACTACCAGACATCATGGAAATGGCAGCTGCAACTGGATCAAGGCTAAGCAACGGTTCGTTTATGATGGGTTCTGGAGCTTTGAACAGGTCTCCTTCCCCACCAAGGTCATATTCTGACACCAACGATGGTTGCACCATGTTTCTCGTATAACTTCGTATAAT
>LAPY01002562.1:18494-31080 GCA_000970635.1 Eragrostis tef
ATGATGGTTAGAAAATTCTTAGCCTGGACCGTGGTTACAAATCCATCCTGACAGTTTCATGGCCCAGAGGCATCAAAGATCACCGGAAGAGCGCAATGCTGCTAACAGTTAGATTAAGATAACATGTCATGCAAGAGGGGAGCGGATTTTTATTGTCGTCTTCAAGCCTTTGTACAAGAGACTTCAGCTCTTCACTCCCTTGCGGCGAAGGATATTATTACACAGGGAAAATAGAATGCAGCCCGGAGATTCAACAACTAAACTAATTCCGACGGGCACACAGTGCCGCTTCACCTTGGTCCCGAAAGGTGCACCCGCCTTGATCTTCAGAAGCTTCTAGAAGCTCAAGCTCCATCAAGCCCTTGAGTCGATTCCTTGAAAGCTTCGCCACCTTGCCATCTACTTTGGCTTGAGCAGGTCGGATTCTTCTATCTTTGCAAATCTCCCTCGCACTCTCGGCTGACTGTCTGCCAGGGCTTTTCTACAAGCATACTGCACAGCAAAACATTCTGTCAGTTATCCTGTAATCAGAACGCCAACGCCCGGAAACTCCTATTGCTCGTTCAGGAAGAACTGAGAAATGGGGCTTTTACCTTGATCTTTCTGCCGAAGTTTCGCTTGATCTTCTTCTTTCTGTACCTCGAAAGCTTTTGTTTTCTTTCTTCGGACTTCAGGTCACTGATGGTCACAAGCCTCTCACAAGATGTTTGAACACTTGCTGAATTTGCTGGACGAGGGGTGTTGGCTCCAAGATTCTGTCAAAAGTAAACGTTGTAAGCGCAACTGAACTAAAAAAAAGTTTGCAAAATTTGATTTATTCCTTCATTTATAGGTACTGGCACGCTAAGTTTTCATATATCACAAGTTTGACATACATGTACCAAGGAAAAAGTTCTCCTTTCTGGCATGCATTCCAAGCAATTTACCAAAGCATTCAACAAATTTTCTATTTGCGTATCCTTGATCATTGAATGAGGGCAGCTGCCGGACTGAAGTGATGTAGCCAAAATCTAGCAACTAATAGTTTACACACAAAAGTAGCTTGAAAAAAAAAACAGAATGCATTGCACAATAGGTATGTCTTGGATCAGCTAAAGTAATAACCAGATCATTAACGGAAAGAAAGTATCTTTGGGCAGAAACAGTTAAGTGAAAACGGTCTCATAACTTTTTAACAGATTTTAAGCAAAATATTGCTGTAAGCATGCCCAATGCAAGGTAAAGGCAATGCTTGTTGTTTTGGTTTCTAAATCTCGATGATTCATTTCTTCCATAGTTTTAAATAAACATTTATGCCGTCAGTGCTTTGTTTCCCTCATAATAATTTCTTATTTTCTTAAACTATGACAAAAGATCCTTATGTACATATTAAAGAAAAAAAGGAGGCATTTGTCAAACCTGAATGTCTCCTTCACTGTAAGCTCTCCTCATCCCAAATGCTGTCTCAAAGTCTAGTCCCTGAAAGTCTAGAAAGTTTGGCCTGACAGGTCCATTGATCCAATCTGCTGAGTTGAGGCACCCAGAACTGACACTTTTCTGGAGTGAACATTCAGGAATGGATGATTTCTCTTTCTCCATGGTCGAGAGTTCGACCTGTATAAGAGCTTCTTCAACTTGCCTTGGCATTTCTTCAACTTGCAGCATGGGAATCTTAACATCCAGCAGTTCTGAAATTGTTTCTTCGATTGCAGACTTCTCCATGAGTTCCTTCTCGCACTCATATAACACTTCACTTAGAAGTGGATCATTTTGAATGGTGCCAATGTCAGCAGCTTTGAGAGTTTCATCCATTGCAGTTTCACTACCAGACATCATGGAAATGGCAGCTGCCACTGGATCAAGGCTAAGCAACGGTTCGTTGATGATGGGTTCTGGAGCTTTGAACAGGTCCCCTTCCCCTCCAAGATCATATTCTGAAACCAACGATGGTTGTACCATGTTTCCCTGCTCAACAAAATAGGGATGAGAAATTAAGAATAATCTCCAATCGACCAAATATCATATAGTAATATCAGAGTTTCTAACCAGCTAACTTTGTAAAGAATCCGGCAGTATATCTTATCCAATCAATATGGTAGTAGGACCAAAGGAAGCATTGACAATTTCTCGCTAAACTGGTATTTGTAAGCCAGCCATAAAAAATATATGTTTTGGTATGAACAATTGATCACCACTGCCAATGCTTTGTTTGTTTGTATTCATTGTTGAGCGGACTGCACAGTTCAGTATATAAAAACTTGGTCTCAAGGTCGGCAGTGTGAAGTTACAGACAAATGTTTTGAGTAGACGTGTAAAAGCTATATTTTGCAAGTAGCTTAGGTGTTCTGTTCATGACATGTCAACTTACACGTCCCTATCATGCTCCCGGGGCATATACTAGTGACCAGCATCTAAGCAGAGACGGCATCAGAAATCCTGGCCAAAAACTGAAGATTGAACCTAATTTGATCCCTTGGCTATCTATCTACAGTACATCCTTAGCAGCAAAAGGCACTAAATATCTCATACCCCTGTGGCCTTTGTGTATGTGACTAGAAAGATGTGAATGACAAGATTCAGAACAGAAGGAAAGGAACATAAAAGTTGCAGACAAACATGACCGACTCTTATTCAGAATTGTGGATTCGCCTGTGTGAATCATTTGAAATGAAAGAGACAAAAAGAGCATGAGAGCCAGGACAGCAGAAATCATGTTGAATTTGTGTGAAAAAAAAACTGTCAAACTTTTGATGATGGTAAACAGCAGGAGGAAGAAGACAAGAGGTGCTCAATCCTCCTACACAGGCTAAGAGAGGGGAAATTCACATGTGCAGTGTTTGTATGGTGAAAGAAGAAAGGAAGTAATAATCTATAGTTTAATGGTTGGTTCAAGTTGACATATACACATATAGTATTATTACTATTTGATTCGCCCCGACAAGCTATCTATATCAAAGTGGGGGCGGAAAAAACCAGTAAAAAAAAAGAAAAGAAAGCGACATCCATTTTTTCTTTTCTTTTCGAGTGGGGGGAGACGGCGGCGGCGCATATAAACAGTAAATTCAACAGAAATTCCACTTCGAGGGCTTTCCAAATTGCAACAATAAACATGGACCAGAAAAAATGAAATCAGAGGAACCGGACAGAACAGAGGCCATGCAAGAAGTGCTGGATCGGCGGCTCACCAGGTGGGCGCCGGCGATCTCCGACGCGTCGGCGATGAGCGGCATGGCGGCATAGGCGTCGTCCATGGGGATGGGGATGCAGGCGTCCTGGTGCAGAGCAGGGGCCGGCGCGGAGGAGGAGAAGGAGAAGTCGAGGGGCTGCGAGGAGGAGAGCGCCGCCGGGGCGGGAGAGTATGCGGCGGCGAAGCCGAACCCCGCGTCGGCGTACATCTCCTTCTTCTTCGTCTTTGTCCTGCGGCTGGTTTGTTTGTTGGTGTCCTCTTTTACCACCGCGGCTGCTTCTGCTGCTTAGAGTAAGAGTAGATTGCCTTGTTGCGCGCGCACTAGCTGGCTAGGTAGGTCGCCCCACTCTCCTGCTGCAACGGCTGGAGCAGAGGAACATGCCACTCGATCGATGGATGAATGATGGGCAGAGAAGGAATGGGGGAGGCGACCTCCGCTCGGCGGTGGGGTTTATGGCCGCTTTATAGGCTGGGCCTTCTTCTCTTCCCCTCTCCCTCCTTCCCTGCTTTGGAGAGAACAGAGTGAGAAGACGATGAAGAAGAAAGGCTCGGTCGGAATAGGACAAAAGCGTGGTGGGTCCCAGCTGTCGTGGTCGCGGGGCCCGCAGACAGTAACTCACTACAACTGCATGCTGCTAGCAAGCACCCAAAGTGAATCAAGTTGGGCTGGCGTTGCTGATGCAAGCCAAGCCATGCCATGCCAAGGCCGACTCCTCTCTCCCTCTCACCAGTCTCATGACCACCATTGCCATCACCCTCGTCCTCTTCCTCGCCTCACCTCACTCTGCGCTGTAAACTAATAATTTTAATTCACCGTGCCTACTAAGAATATGCATGCATGCATTAGTTTTTATGTTACTCTCAGCACAAGTAACTGAATGTTACTACTGACTTTCAGTAACTAATTACAAATTTCCCATGAGGCAGTCAGCAGTAGGTCTGGAGTGTATTACAGCATATACTCTTCTACTCCATAATAGCAACAGTGAACAGCAGCAGGTGCTGCCGAGAAGTCGAACCACTCCAGCTAGCAGCAGCACAACAAGTGCACAGCCATCAAAAGGCATCACACTATACTCCATTTGGCACAACATACCATGTTGCTAACAACAGCATCATTTGTCTTTTCTAAAACACGTATGCACGGACTCCCTGTTCAAAGCTAATTGAGGCAGAAATCAGTACATAATGAGCCAGCGGCAGCTGCGTCAGGAAGAGCCGGTACAAAAGCAGCTAGATAGCTCCGGTCATCTTGGATGTTTGTGCGGCTGCAAACCCAATCAATCATGCGACGCCGACGCCAATGCTCGGCTCGCCGGGAGCTTGTTAGATCGCAAGCTCCGATGATAGCTACACGCTCACCCGACTCCATCAGTAAATTCCATTTTTTCCCCTTCATATTTCCTGACCACTTATTGACAACAGCCCGTGAAATGAAATTGCAGGGGACGACCTTTCAGTGCTGATGATGGGGATGTCAAGACTGAGCCCTCATGAAACCGATGCTGACATCCATGATACTTTTCTTTTTATAAGTTCTATTCTACTGAAGCAATCACCCTTCCACTCTCAAGTTATTTCGAGCAGTTTTCAGTAATCAACGTCGCGATCATTATCTTCTACCACGTCTTGTTTTTTCTCCTTTTTATAAGCAGCTGGTCTACCTAGATGCCTCCTTCCTTCCTTTCCTCTCAATAAGACAGTAACCAGCAAAAGGTAAACCACGAGCAGCTATGCTTTGCTAATCACAGGTATACATATAACGGAGTGTCACTAGCAGCATCAGCAACATACGCTCCATCAAGTGGTCAAGTGAACTGTAAGTGGTTTTTCTGTATGGACAAAATGTGATCCCGAATTCTTTATCCATCTTAGGAGTAAAGCAGTAAGCAATTCAACTCTTGAAAAATTACAAGGGGAAAAAAGGTATGCATGTATCAATTAGCTGTAGCTAGCACTATTACTAGATCATCAGATATCTGGCTACCGGCAGCTCTTTGTCAGAGTATTTTGTATGTATCTAAGAAGACAATCATCATTTTTGTTGGCCAAAATGTCACAGTGGCTGAAGTGACAAGAGATATATTAAAATAGAGCATGATTGGCAACCAACGACTTGCATTGCTTGTTATATAGTCGTCCACACTGAGCTAGCCGATGTTCATGCAGTGGTGAACAGCATAATTCCCCCATTTGAAAATTCTTCTCTTCAATTCAACCAACATTTTTAAATTAAAGTTCTGTCACCCCTTACGTTAAAATGATACTTATTCAACAAGAATCATCATGAGCAAGAATTCTCAACAAGATATATATATACTGATGGCATAATTCTCAACAAGAATCATCATGAGCAAGCAAGAGAATCCAGCATTTTAGTAAACGAACTGGCCTGAATACGGTTTGCGATCTCAACCACATATCGAATCTCTCTTCTAACGGCGGCCGACACACCTGGTTCTCCTACACCCGCCAGCTCGGCTGAATCTTGAAAGGCACAGTCATCCATTGTTCAGTTAGTTTTGCAACATAGTTTGTCTTGCAAAAGGCGAATATATAGGGGATAGATGCATGAGAGACAGACACAGAGTACAATACATGTTCAGAGAAAAGCTGATTGCGTTATTAGAAGGTTTGGGAGTTCACGAGCATGTAAATCGGAATATCCTCTCTTCACATCACTCGTTACAGATTGTGGAGATTCTCCAACAAAGAAAAGGAGCCAATAAACTGGTGCATGCTTTTCCATCCACTTATATATGGCCAGGAAGAAAGAAACGCTAAAATTGGCATTATTATTAACAATCATATTTGCTTTCCCTTGCTAAATGGGGCGTGCAACAAGCTAAGCTCCTTTATTAGTAAAATAAAGTTGTGTCATTATTAGCAACTCAGTACTGATCGATGAGTAGCTCGCTTGAGGCGAAGAACCCAATCGATCTATCACTTGCTCATGATTGTGTGCTTGGAGATGGCGGTGCAACTTGGAGAAGGAGGCTGGATTCTCCTTCTTGGCAGGAAGCGAACGAAGGGGAGATGGAGGGATCAAATGGGCTAGCTTCAGGGCGGAGTGAGTGGGAATCTATTGTGGGCACTCACAGCTCCAAACTCTAGCGAACTAGTGGGAATTTCTCATCGCCTCACGTCTATCATTCATTCATTTCTGCACAAAAAAGGACCAGTCGACATGTGCTTGTCTCACTCCCAACTTGTCAATGAATTTGTCATCAATTGATGGCCTCCTTTTCATACTTATACCTGACGCTGTTGATGCCAGGTCATACTCAATGGGCCCACACATGTCGTTCTATTTGGGGTTAAACATATATACATGTGCCTAACCACTTCCTCTGACGCCAAATAGAGTGACTTGTATTTAGTGACAGCTGAGAATATAATGAAACCTTTCCTTCAAAAAAGAATATAATGAAACCGTGACTAGTGCATAACTACCAGTGGAGGAGCAGATTGCATCAGGCACTTTGCTGTTTTCGGAATGGGGTGTCAGATTAGCCAAGTTTAACCAGCTTCCGATGATATGGCTAGTAGGAGTAGCTAGTACTCATACTCAATTAAATAATCAGGAGTGGAAGTGGTGGCATCTCTTTAACTTGCGAGTTGATGTTCCCACTTGAAATTTGCACCATGCATGCATCACGCCGGGAAGTATCTAGCCCACCAAATTAAGCCATATTGCTACAGAAGCAACAAGTTGCTGCGCTGCATATATGTGCTATGAATAGAAGAGATAAAGAAAGATAGAAAAGGTGCACCCAGTTTCCTATTAGTGGAGAGCCAGAGACACCCTTTTTGTATTGTGGTTCCAGACCTTTTTTGTGGAGGCCAAAAAAGGTCCGCACATATTTAGAGAGAGAAGTTTTCTTTCTTCACCGGCAAGGGTTGAGTTTTCTCATTCATCAATCTCTTTCCTCTGTTTTTTTGTTGGCTACCAGCACTGTGATGTGATGTGCCTTGCTAGCTTGCCATACTACTCTAGACCGATAGAGAACCGTGCATCACTAGCAGATCGACAGCTACTTGCATTGTTTGCATAACACACTAAGCGGCCACTTGATGAAATGACCTTTTTCCTTCTTTTGGTATTAGAGGCCTTAGTGAAATCGTAGGTCATCCCATGTTCGTTCACCTTTCAATTCTAATCAACAAATAAGAACAAACAAGTACGAATTAGGGAGTGGATGTGCCAGGTCGTCCTAACTAGTTGCTTGTAGTATTTCATAGATCGAAGTATTTGCAACATGAGGTGCATGCGCACGTTTGCTTATCATACGTAAAGAGATAAAAGCATGGGTTCGTACTGGGTGCATGCATGCATACCTCGATCTTGATGAGTTTGTTAGTTACGCTACATAGCTAGGTTCCTTATCGTCGTATCGATCAAAACGTCGTTGATCGCACGCAATCATACTGTACCCTACCCTGCTACTGCTATCACTACTTACTGAAGTAGCAAAACAGAGAGCAACATGTCGTTGTCAAAAACAAGAGTAGTCTAGTTGCTACTACTAGCTAATAGTGTGTCAGTGTGAGGAGCATACCAGCATATATAGATTCTCTCAGCCAGCTAGCTCGCTTGCTTGCTGTAAATATACTAAAAAGATTGATCGCAAACACTATAGTGCTGGCTTGTGTTGTGCGTTGACCCTAACTAATGTCCTGGTGCATTGCATCGTCAATAATAATTCGATGTTGTCAACCGAGGAAAACCGTGTTTTGTTCTCATCTGTTGCGATGAATCCGATCCGTCGCGTAGCTAAGTCTAGTGGTGGTCCACGATAGAATTGAAAGAAGTTAAGCGAAATAAAGCAGGACACTTCTCTCCATGGATCCATCCCTGTCGTTAATTTGTGAAGCCAGCTCAATCGACGGTATTTGTCTCTTGATTGAAGAGGACATGATGAAGGCATGAGAAACAGTTAAGACGAGAGTTCCTTCCCTTCCCTTCCCCGGAGCAATGTAAGCATCTGCATCTATCTCTATCACCTCGTCGTCGCTTTACAGCTGCTACTTCACCAGCTAGCTGCTTCCCATGGTTAGCTAGCTGTAGAGCCGTGTATTGCATGATGCCTCTTTTTTTTTTTTGCGCTTTTCTACTCGACTCCATCACTTCTCGTGGCATATATCTCACGTATGTCAAATCAAAAGCAGCGTTTCGTTTTGTTGCATTCAATTTGAACACGTGTAGTGACTCGTCGACGTTGACATTACGCGATGCAGAACTCAGCTTCACTACTAAAAGCAGGACATGGAGGAAGAGAAGCAAACGACCGCAGCTAGAAAGCAGCTGATGAAAGGCAGGAGCAAAAGTGCACAAGCGATCGATCTGACTGTGTGCTTGTCTGTACAGTTGTACTGGTCACATGTTATTAAGACTAGTATATGATTTTTGCGAAAAAGATAGAAAGAATAGCAAATGATGCTGGATGCATTTCATGTTTGTCAACGTAATAAGCTGCATATGTTCTCTTTTTGCGACTGTTTTTTTTTTCGACTGATAAGCTGCATATGTTCGATCTGTCATGTTGTTTGAGCTCGCTGAACCTTACATTACTAATTGGAGGCTCTTTCTAGAAATTAGTCAAAAGAAAGCAAAACATCATTCTATCGAATTGGATGCTCGACGAACCGTGACCATGGATCAACAAGCAGGAAAGATAATTGAGTCGTGATAGAGGTAGCACGCTTAAGAATTAGAAATCATATACTTTTTTTAGAAAAATGTATTTTTCCATGTTTGTCCAAGAAAAATGAAGACATCTGACCATCCAGTATACGGTTGGTTCTATAAACAATAACGATGCATATTATTAGAACAACTAGTAAAGAATGAATACACACGCCATACAATGATATCCTTTTAAGGATACAATAGTATATATGTTAGGGACACATTTTTATTAGGAAATAATTATACCACATATTTTGCTTCAGCGGTTTAGCATTGCCACATTTTTATAAAGGAAACTTGGTCATCCAACCTTCACAAAATTCTCTTTTTTTTTTTTGCGCTTTTCTACTCGACTCCATCACTTCTCGTGGCATATATCTCACGTATGTCAAATCAAAAGCAGCGTTTCGTTTTGTTGCATTCAATTTGAACACGTGTAGTGACTCGTCGACGTTGACATTACGCGATGCAGAACTCAGCTTCACTACTAAAAGCAGGACATGGAGGAAGAGAAGCAAACGACCGCAGCTAGAAAGCAGCTGATGAAAGGCAGGAGCAAAAGTGCACAAGCGATCGATCTGACTGTGTGCTTGTCTGTACAGTTGTACTGGTCACATGTTATTAAGACTAGTATATGATTTTTGCGAAAAAGATAGAAAGAATAGCAAATGATGCTGGATGCATTTCATGTTTGTCAACGTAATAAGCTGCATATGTTCTCTTTTTGCGACTGTTTTTTTTTTCGACTGATAAGCTGCATATGTTCGATCTGTCATGTTGTTTGAGCTCGCTGAACCTTACATTACTAATTGGAGGCTCTTTCTAGAAATTAGTCAAAAGAAAGCAAAACATCATTCTATCGAATTGGATGCTCGACGAACCGTGACCATGGATCAACAAGCAGGAAAGATAATTGAGTCGTGATAGAGGTAGCACGCTTAAGAATTAGAAATCATATACTTTTTTTAGAAAAATGTATTTTTCCATGTTTGTCCAAGAAAAATGAAGACATCTGACCATCCAGTATACGGTTGGTTCTATAAACAATAACGATGCATATTATTAGAACAACTAGTAAAGAATGAATACACACGCCATACAATGATATCCTTTTAAGGATACAATAGTATATATGTTAGGGACACATTTTTATTAGGAAATAATTATACCACATATTTTGCTTCAGCGGTTTAGCATTGCCACATTTTTATAAAGGAAACTTGGTCATCCAACCTTCACAAAATTTAGCGAAAATATATTTATATTAAAATTAGGAAATTCATCTAATAAGAACTTTTGGTAGCCTTTTTTTCCTAGAAAAGGAATTTCATTGATATTGAAGCATATTACATCCTCTGAGTACAAAAGCAACCCAATCAACGCTAACTTCATTGATGAGAGATAAAAAATCTTGAAAGAGACGCAAATTCCACCATCTAGTATAACCATCCTAGACAGATATGCCACGGACGAAAACTCCGATCTAAAAGAACACGGCCATCTCACCACCCACCACCACCATCCTCATCTCCGATAGGGGAAAACTGTAACTTAACCCTTTCGCAAAAGAGCGCTAGACTGATATTCCATATGCAAGCGGTAGAATGATATCCTACATATTCATGAGTACAAAATATGCATTCCAGAAGTTGTATAATCCAAGCAAGGGCCCCAACTCTTAATTACAAATATTTTCTTATCAGAAAGAACATACGTGGAATGAAATTAAAAGAAAAGAAAAACATATATACATGCTGAAAGAAAGGGGAAGGGAGGCTGTAGCTGCTTTTGACTGCTTTGCGGTGGTGGTGGAGGAGCTGGCCTGCTATGTAGGACAAGAATGGACCTGACCTGATGAAGTGATGATAGCACCCATCGGAGGGGCATGGTGGGTTCTGTGGCCGCTTTCCGAGATTTCGCACGCGCTAGATAGCTTTCTTGTGTTATTTTATCTCATTTTTACTGCTGCATTTGCCCCCCTTTGCTACCAATACAATGAATTTAACCATTTAAGTCTCCTCGTCAGTTCACTGGTACCGAAACAAGAAGTCAAGAATTAAACAACGATGGAGGTTTGATTTTGTTTGGAGTCTTTGGACATCGATCGAGGATTGCATCCGGATGGCCGTAGTAACGTACATATATACTCGTGTACTGGCAAGACACGAGGACAGCATGCAGAGGCCTTGGCTCCAAGAGAAGATAGATAAGAGAAGCAACTGTTTGGGTTTCAACACGTAGCCAGCGGGATCCGAGTTGAGTTTGCTACTCTTGTGCTAGCATGCAAAATGCCATAGTAGATTAGTAGTACTGTAGTGTGATGGACTGACGCGAGTGTGTAGTAAGATAAAGAGTGCACTGTACGTCTGGATACTATTTTGCACTATATGAATCGCTTGATTTCCACAATTGGCGAGTATATCATCAATTCATCATCACACACGCACACAGTAGCGTAGTAATACTCGTACTACGTACTTTATCTGCTAGAAGAAGAAGGGTTGGCATCGTGCATGTGAAGCAGTAACTTGGGAAAGGACGTTATCTCAACCACCATCCATCTCTACTCGACACGTAAGAGCACCACATGAGCACGATCGGTACCAAGCTATATATAGCTAGGTGAATAATGCATGGCAGTTTTTGGTCAGTTAGTTTTTGAGTGGGAGCCGCAGCTAGCTGCTTGTCTACAACGGTGCTGGCAGTACAAGCATCCATGTGCATTCCCGGCGGGCCGGGGGGTCACCAACTCACGACATGTCAATTTGCACTATTGGCCAACGCAAATTCAGAAGGGTCAAATCGAATTAGCATGCATGCATGCATGGTACTGTGGCCATGGACGACCTCACCAGGTTTCGCGGGCCCAAATAGCAGGAGATAATCAAATTTAGTTAGGCTCCGTGTCTATGTGTGGCATATATGGATGATATTCTTCCATGCATGCATAATTTTAGTTAATGGCATGGACTCCCGAATTAGAAAACGCAGAAGGAGCGAGCAAGGTCATCACGCATGGGATTGGATTGGGTCTCAAAGGAAACCAACGAAGCGTAGTAATCTGCAGCTAGCTCCGGCGAACCAGAACTCCGGCGAGGCAGATAGAAACAAAACACAGAGCTTGTTGCTTAATCGACTTGTAGGTAGGAATACGTATATCAAAAGGGTACGTAGTAGCAGGCCGTGAGGATCGGATCGGAGGGCATGGCGGGCCCCACCCCGCTTCTCCTCCTGCTGGTGGTGCTGGTCGCCGGAATCAGCGCCGCCGCCGCCGGCAAGTCGTTCAACTCCTTCGAGGACCTGATCCCGACGATCCCGGGCCTGGACCCGCAGCCGCAGCAGCACCACGCGGCGACGGCGGACGGGCCGGGCGTGGCGCACGAGTTCCTGGAGGCCCACAACCGCGTGCGGGCCAAGTACGGCGTGCCGCCGCTGCGGTGGAGCAACAAGCTGGCCCGGTACGCGCGGCGGTGGTCGTCGATGCGGCGCTTCGACTGCGTGATGATGCACTCGCCGGCGTCGCCCTACGGCGAGAACGTCTTCGTGGGCAGCGGCACGGACTGGCGGCCCGGGGACGCCGTCGACAAGTGGGCCAGCGAGGGCTCCTACTTCGACTGGCGGGCGCAGGCCTGCCACCCGGGCTCCGTGTGCGGCCACTTCACGCAGCTCGTCTGGAACGACACCCAGTTCGTGGGCTGCGGACGGGCCGAGTGCCTCATCGGCAGGGGCTT
>LAPY01002562.1:48236-64008 GCA_000970635.1 Eragrostis tef
CCCCCGCCGTCAGCAGCGGCCACGACAACGGCAAGAAGCTCCCGCCCCACGAAGCTGCTGCAGCCCCCGCGGCGGCCGGGTCGCCGAAAGAGAAGGAGAAGGAGGAGAGGGAGAAGAAGGAGCTGGAGGAGATCGCCAAGGCGAAGAAGGAGGCCGCGGCGAACGGCAACCTGGTGTCCCTCGCCGTCGACGACACGGGCGCGTACAAGGGCATGACCCACGAGTTCCTGGAAGGCCACAACGTCCTGCGCAAGCGCTACGGCGTGCCGCCGATGAAGTGGAACCCCAAGCTGGCGCGCTACGCGCGGCGCTGGTCCAACGCCATGCGCAAGGACTGCGAGCTCAAGCACTCGTCGGGGAGCAACTACGGCGAGAACGTGTTCGTGAGCAGGAAGAACACGTGGAACGCCACGGCAAAGGACGCGATCGGGAGCTGGCTCAACGAGGAATCCCTCTACGACAGGGTCACCGGCAACTGCACCGCCGGCCACCACTACAGGGACTGCGGCCACTTCAAGAACATGGTCAACGAGAAGCTCCAGAAGGTCGGATGCGCGCGCGGCGAGTGCTACAAGGGCGGAGTCTTCATGTCCTGCAACTACTACGTCTACAACTATGACGCATAGAGCTACCTATATAATAGGCTCCTCTCCTTGCCTCCGGTCGAGGCTCAGCTCGCTACAAGTCAACAAACAACATGAAGATCCTTGTTTCCCTCTCTTTTTCCACTTTATTACGACTAGGAACAGCTTGTTTGTTTGCTTCCCTCCGTGATGCCTGATGGCATGGGCACAGCAACAGACGAAAAGAATTACCATAACTTATGGCTTGCAGTAATCTTCACAATTGCGTGTGCAACACTGACCGTCAACAGGCGTTCATTGATTCAGAATTCAATCCGAGTCACCCATGATGATGCTACAACCTCACATTCAGTCACCACAAAACTAATTGATCCGGTCCACAAACTATCCGTAACAAGTACATCTCATTCCACAATGATCAGTGGATCACGGGCTTCAGCGGGTGCGCTCGTAGCTTTGACAGGTCCAAACTTGCATCCAGATCTTCATCTACCTCCCCCACAACGCTTCTGCATATGTCACACAAAGTATGAGATCAAGGATGGATAACAGTTATTGTAGGTTCAGTTAAACTCAGCAGCAGACAGGTCCGGAAAGAAACATGGCACCGTATACAAAAACACTTAACAATGGAACAGAAAGAAAATGGAAAGGAAAAGTCAAATGACAAGCACGAAATAACCTACATGTTGTCACCCCTGATAATGTACAAACCGAGAACTAGTTGCTGCACGCCCTCCTGCAAGTACAACAATATTTCTCATGAGTATTTGAAAATTCAAAATGTACCCCTCAATTATCATGATAGCAGTGAAACTAGAGAACAATAAGGAGAGAGTACAAGACAAGACTTGGGTTACTGTTTGAGGTTTTAATCGGTTATATGCAACCAAACATATCAGAAAAATGGGTTGAGGACACTATTACAATCAAAGAGAGAACAGACAAGTATCATATTCCTGTAGACTGTTAGTGGCCCGATTATGCACTGATGAACAGAGTTGGTTCCGAAAATCAGACTTCTGAATAGAAGAGTTAATACTATGATGGAAAAAATGAGCTGAGCCAACCACTTCTAATAGAAAAATTCATCCAGACCTAGGATAACATTATTCCAAACAAAAAGATTGAACACAAACAAAACATAACTGAAACTGGCATAATTACAACAAATAAGTTTCGTAAAGTGGAATTACAACTCTCATATAATACCAAGCTAATAGTAACGCTATAAAGAACTTTAAAAATATCAAAGTTAGCTTTTAGACCATGAACAAGTATGGCATAATTTATCAAGTCATCAGAAGGTATAAGCCAACTTGGACTGTACAGTGCATTAGTGCTTGATCTGAAATAGTTGAACTAGTTGTCCTGTAAACTCTTTCTCCGTGAGATAACCAATCACATCACCATGAAAAGAACTAAAAGTGCCTCAATGAGTTCAAGGTGGAAGAGTGTATGAATGCTCAATGAGTTTGAAAGCATCTTACAGCACGAATAGGATGGGACAAAAATGGAACCAGCATGGAAATTCTGCCCCACAAAAGAATTTTCAAACCACACAAAAGGCAAATTCTGCTATGGAAAGTATAAACTGAAACAAACCATAGTTTTCATTCTGTCCTGACAAGGTGTTCAATTCTTACAGAGACAACAAAGGAAAATGATTGAATGCTTAGTCACTAGTGCTACAAAAGTTGGTCTATTAGGCAACTTAAATGAAGAATACAGACATATTAGAGTGGGCAAAGGAACAACTTGTCCAGTTATCCTCAAACCTATAAAGCAATGACTTCATTAGCGCGACATGACTTATCAGACCCTCAGAGGATATGGGGTGTAGTCCATGAGCAGATATAAGATGCCAATATTCGGAAGTGACCAAAACACTTGTAAACCAAATACTCGTCTATAAGATAGGCTATGGATTTGCTATAAAAATTACATTGCAAGGCATAGTTCCCATGCTATCCTGACAAGGAGTTCGATTCTTGAGTGAGATGCCCAAACAAGGCAGCGGAGTCAGAGAGAAAGAGGAAATTATTGAATGCCTAGTCACTAGCGCTACAAAACCTGCTCAATTTGGCAACACGATTACAGATGACTGGCTATTAGAGTGGATAAAGGCATACTTCTTTATTAACAACAAACCTATAAAGCAATGACCTCATAAGAAACTAGAAAAGCGCAACGTAACTTAGCAGACCAACAGAGGATATGCTTGTATAGCTGATGAACACACAGGAGACATAAGATGACAGTACTTGGAACTGATCAAAACATTTGAAGAAAATATTCAGATACATCACTGTGGGTTTGGTATAAATTTTGCATAGCAAGGCATAGGGTGAAATTTTTAATGAATTAAAAGGTGAGCCTAGTAATGATAATAGAAGACAGAGCATCATAACAGAAAAAAAATGCAGCGTTCATTTTGAGACTAATCGTTCATATAACAAATAAACGATATGATGTGAAGCTAATTGACGTGAGTGAGTAAATTGAAAATTTACTGGGCAAGCTAAGCCAACCTTTGTGGAATATACCCTCTCATGGGACTCGTCAAGAATGATGTTGGTAGCTTGGTCGAATCCCCTCAACGTGCCCTGCAGGAAGAGGAATTTCTTAATACCACAAGGACAAGAACGACGCATATGCAGGACGGTGCCGGCCGTGGTGAGTTGCGGCTAGCTTACCACTATGTTGCGGCCATCGTTTGTGATGACGGAGATCACCTCTACAGACGAGAACAAGAGAAGAGCATCATCAGTAAACAAGGATTTGGAAGCAGAAATCTTCAGGGGGGAGAGAGGGAGAGGAGGGCGCGTGTTGTACTCACGGTCGACGAGCGACTCGAGCGCCGGACCTCCTGACGCCATCCTGTACCGTAGAGATAGGGATCAGGTACCGCCGCCGCTGCTCAGTGTAGCTCCGACCTCCTCTCGCCGGAGTTGGATGCGGCGTCGGTGGGTGCCAAAACCCTAGCTAGCTTTTCTTCCCCTTGTCGTCTTCTTTCGGTTCCCCCCTCGCTCCCGGATTCCCTGGGTTTACATGTGCTGGGTCGGGTTCCACTTTTTTTTTTTAAGGAGGGTCAGCCCACTTTGTCAACCGTCAAATCTACTGGGCCGACAATTAACGTACGTGGACCTTCTAATGGGCTATGTGCTCCTTTTCAGCCCAATTCCAGTGAACATGACCAAGTGAACTCTGTCAAAAAGAAAGAAAGAAAGTAAAAAAGTGCGTGCTTCTCAATTCCCCGCTCGGCGCTCCAGACTCCAGTGCCTCATGAATACGCCGCGTGGAGGTCAAAGAAAAGAAAAGAGGGAGGTAATATGCCGCGTGCGCTGGGATAAGGGGCTGCTAGCCTGCTACGCAGGCACAGGGTTGGTGTGTCCTGTCGCATTGTGTTCTTCACCAGAGCATCTTGCATGCCTGGTTTCCCGAAACCTCCAAAAAAAATAAGCACATAAATCTTTGTGACCACTGAATGGACATTAAGATTGTTCGGCAGGCTGCAGTTGCGGCTGCAGAAAAATAACTGCGAACACTGTAGCTGCTGCAGAAACACTGTAGCGACTGCAAAAAAAATAACTGAAACACTGTAGCTGCTGCAAAGCAGACACGCGAATAGGCTGATTGTGTACTGCACGAGAACCGAATTTCAAGAATTTCTTTCAAATGTCACTACATTGTCATAACAAAGTCACGGTACAAGGTCCCACAATGCGACCACCAAAATTGTTGCCTTCTCCAAGGCACTCCCCCCTCCTGTTGGGAGCTTCACTTCGTAGTAGAGCAGCTTAAGCAAGAGCAATCGAATTTCCAGATATACAGGGAAATAAACCGAGCTTTGCCCGCAACATTAACCGGAGTTTCAACAGTATTGGTCAGCAACCTGCCATATAGTGCATAGCATTGTGCAATCGAGTTAGACCTTACTCAATTCATCCAAAGCTTGAGAGCCCTATCCTTCCCACCAGATGCGACCTTCTCACCATCAGGGCTCCAATCCACAGCGTACACCTTACAATGTTCACACGTGCAATTCTTATTTATCTGAATGAACGTTTTTGTTTGCTTATGAACCACAATTGGGTCGAAGAAACAAGATACCTCATCTGCATGGCCGGGTAGGTCCTGTTTCAACTTGTGCGTTCGAATATCCCAAACCTGAAATAGGATACACCATAATGTAACAGGCGTTCTCAGGACAAAGAGATGCCACTCACAATCCTAACAGACAAGTGTAGCAAGCATTTTGCTGTCTCCATACAATAAGTATTCAGAAAGGAGCACATATACCACTAGCTGGAGGCATGATGAAACCGAATGGTTTGCAATTCCAGGTAATATTTAGAATTACTAGACAAACTAGATATAACTCCTCAAAGGCAAATTCTTCAAGCATAAAATGGAAACATGGAATGCATTCGAAAGATAGACATAATATGGATAGAACTGAATAGAAGTGGTGTCAAATCAAAGACAAAAGTATTTCAGTGAAGACAGGTGTAATATACCTTCAGGGTGGAATCCTTGCTTCCGCTTAGTAGAAGCCTACTGTCGGCAGACCAGCTACACAAACAAATAATGTCGTCAAGCATGGAGAGATCAAAAGCTGAGTCTACAAAAAATAAGAAAAGAAAACCCACCTGATCTGGTAGACATCTGCGACATGCCCTCTGAAAGCTGCAATAAATTTACCTGTGATACCGTTCCATAACTTGATAGATTTGTCAAAGGAGGCACTTGCCAACCATTGCCCATCAGGAGAAAAATATACATGATTTACGAGCTGCAAACAGAAATACAATGTCCAGATCATTTATAAGCACAGATTTAACCAAAGAACTAACCGTTATTTACAATCTTCAAGGAAAAACGGTCAAGTTGTCTGGTAGTTATTTCAAATATTATACTGACAATTGAGTGTGGATGGAACCACCCCATTCAGCCAACGGAGGTGATTCTTACGAGTGTTAGCTCTCAAACTAATGGAAAATGGAACATGCAAAAAATGAGTATGTTCATACTAAAAGAAAACAGATATCAAGAAAATAAGAAATACATGTACCCCTCAATTGTATATACTAACGTAAGAATGGTATCTAGAGTCTAACAAGCTGAGACACTGTACCTTCTGATGACCAGTCATGCGAGCTTTGGGTTGTTTACTGATTGTTGGTTCCCAAAGAAACATCGTAAAATCATCAGAACCAGAAACCAGTCTTTCAGGAGCATTACCCCTCATCTTCTTATATCTCGCCAGAGCTGCCTGAACAAAAAAGGTTGTGTAAAATAATATAACATTCCAATTGTTATTTATTGTAACAATTGAGGAACGCCGGTATCTTTACACTAAATCCAATTTCCCTATAGACAGAAAATACTGGCAGAAGTCAAATACCTCTTTCATTTCCTCTGCAGTTGAATAGGTCTTGCCAGTATGGTCATATGCCCCAGTACGGAGAACATACTCTGTGCTCAAGGCAAGTGAATTCACCCAGTGGCCATGACCCTGAATACGTAAACAATAATCACCTTCAGAAAATGAACAGTGAATTTGTTTTGAAAGAGCAATAAAATTTCAGGAAAAATTAAATAAACTAAAGCCTAAGAATCATTGTGAAATATAAAACAAATCAACAACTGTGTTTCTGACAAAGGTAGCTATAATCCGATGTACTATGGATTGCCAGTCTATAACACAGAAAGCATACAGATCCAGTGAACAGGAGCTAACTCATTGATGCCAAGGTAGTCTAGAATAAATTAGCATGTGAGTGGGTAATGAAATTTTTAGGGGAATAACTGATTAAACTTTTTAAACCAAAACAAAACTGAACTTAACATTTAGATATCAACTGAAAGCGGTAAATTGACATTTATTAGTCAGGAGGTTGAGCAATCACAAGATGCTGTCCCTTCGCGAGGGAAAGAAACGAGAGAGGGATTCCATAATCAATGGTCATATCAACAATGGCTATTGAACAAACGATTAAAATCATTGCAAGAACATAAATAAAGTGACATCAATCTTATGCTGAACTCCGTGATAGGCTTGGCGAGCCAGCAACTAGACCTAGCTCATCTTCTGCAAGAACATAAATGTTGCATAAATTTGCAAATATGATGGGTCCTACCTGCAGTGTTTTGACCAACTTTCCTTGAGAAGTTTCCCATACTTTGATTAAACAATCTTCAGAACTACAGCACAAAAAAAAACTGTTTTAAGAATTGTATCTCTAGAAGTATAGCTTGAAGTAACAAAATCCATAAAGCATTGCACCCAATACATTTCATTGTGTATCATTTGCAGAGACAATAAAAACATTAGTTGATAAAAAAATAAAGCATGCCAACTTTAGCTACCATATATGAAAAAGGTACCAAGGAGGAGCATATGAAGTAGGGGAAAAAAAAGCTACACGAACAGCCCTTTTTTTGGTTGAGCCTCGTCTTGTTGTTGACTCCACAATTCTTGAAGCAGAAACCACGAATAAACATCTTAGACTCAAAGAAAAAAAGGAATCGAGCCCATGGGAAGACTATACGATTATACGCAATTTGTTCCAAAATGGTGAAAATACAAAGCAGAGCTCATTCATATTGAATATCAGCAAGTCTCTCTAAAAACCAATATATCTCAAAAAAAAATGTATCAGAAAATCCAACTCTTACTTTACTCATACCACTCTGTATCAGTAATGAAGCATGATAGCATAATCGAATTTGCTAGTAAAAAAAAAAAAGACCGGAAGAGGCTGACACCTCCCAGCTTTGATTTAAAAAGAATTCGGGCTCGAACCCATATCAAATTTGTTAGTAAAAATCAACTTTTTTAAACAAGTTCATAACATGTGAACAATTGACAAAATATAAGAGGACAATTGGACAAAGCCATCATCCCTGCAACCCCCACCTGCACCCCACCCCCAAAGAAAAAACAAATAATTCAATATTCTTACCCTGTATAAATCAAACCATCTCCACCCCACTTGACACAGGTCACTGAATTAGTGTGACCTGTAAGGTTAATAACACACTTCCTTGTGGCAATGTCCCAAATGCGTGCATCACCATCCTTGCTTGCACTTACAAAGCGGCGTGACGGAGCTTGCAAATGAACTGGCTCCCAAGATACAGCAGTAATCCATTTCCTATGTCCCTATTTTGTAATAGGCCATAATGAGGAGCACCATATATAATGAGAAAAGAAACATCTAAAAGATGTATGATATAAAAATTACAATAATGTTTGTTGTTATCAATCCATCTTAAAGAAGGGAAAAAAATTATTCGGTTATCATCTATTTCCAAGAATGGTTCATAAAAAAAACATGATTGGCAACAGGAACATAAGGCAGTCTGGACTAGCATTTTTACAAACAAAAAAAGAAATACTTAATTCAGTTGTTCACTGGGCCTGGAGGTCAGCAAATAAAGAATGCATAACTTTACCGTAAGTGGGTTGCCCAACTGCTTCCCGGTTTTTGGGTCCCACAATATAAGCTCTCCCGACTTGCTTCCACTAACAAGATGTTTTCCATCAGGTGACCATGCAATGCAGAGTACCCAATTTTTGTGACCTGGAATATGCAGGGTCACGAACAACATAAGAAAACTACACCATGCAGATATGCAACTGAAATTAATCAAGCATCTCACAAGTTAAACTCTGAGGCAAGGAAGGCACAAGTGAAAACACAAATTTCACACTGGATGTCACAAAAAAAAAAGCCGCATACAAAATATAAAGTTCCAACAGGTTTAAATGTAACCATAAGGGCTTAGAAAAGGTGCATGCAGTGTGCTAAGTACAACACCTTACTAGTACCAAAGAACGAAGTGTGCCATAACAGAAACACTTTACACCAGATAATAAGTTCCAATGGGTTTAAATGCCACTACAAGTACAAGCCATGAAAGCTAGAACTGTCCATGCAGTGTGTTCAATAGAATGGTTGGATCAAAAGTTCGTTGTAGAATGAATAAAGATGTCTTGTATTTTAATACAAGGAACAAGTTCTCCCATCTAGTACTGGAGCGCCTTGTCCAATAAATCCAATATTAAGGGACCATCTATCAAACCAGCTGTCTATGCACATTACACGTCTGGTTGTATCGGATCTCTCATTTTCTCTGATACTAGAAAAGTAGTATAAAGGTTACTTACAGATTTGTTGTGCTACCATGAAAATAAAATTGATCAATTTGAACGTGACCAATTTCTCCGAGAGACCATACTTTAAGGTATGAATAACTAAAACATAAGAATGAATGACTGGGAATTAAGCATTCACCTTTACATGTGAAGAGGGGCGTCTGTGTGCTGAGGTCCCAAAAGCGAACAGTAGTGTCACCTGAACCACTAGCCAGACATTTTCCATCAGGGCTGAAAGAAACTGCTAGTACAGCTTCTGTGTGTCCTGCAAACGGGGAAGATTGACTCAGCAAAGGGAGTGGCATTAGCTAGGGATAATGAACAGAACAGCAGATACCAGCAATTGTAGCAGAGCATCGGTTGACTGGTCTGATCCGGAAGAGCGCTTGCGGTTGATATACTATGCGCAGAGTAACCTCAACATTGGCTTCATGAATTAAAAAAGGGGGCGATGGAAAAAGAAATTAGATGCCACCCAAGACCATTAGGATGAAGATAAATGTTCATATGAAGTGTTTTGTCACCATTCTTCTGGTGCATGTAAGTGCCAAGCTGAACAGAGAGCTCTTCATCTCCTATGTAAAACGCATATGGCAACTTGTCCTCCTGAAGCAAAAAACATAAGCTCAGCACACATACAATCTGGGGATGAAGTTTGGAGCAGGAAAAATGAGAGTGACTGTACATTGTGGAGTAAGTGATTGACAATCTCCTGGAGCTGTGGAGGGCCGACGTTCTGCGGGAGGTAGAGCGCCGCGCCGAGATGGTCACCTTCGGGACTAACAAGCTGGCACATGACGCTGGCGTCGCCCGCCGCAGATTGCTGACTTTGATTGTCCATCCGGAATTGAAGTCGAATCTGCACCTGTTTAGAGCATCTCAATGTAATCGAGGAAAGGATTGATCAGGTAAGGATGATGAAGTAAGGATGGCAGGCGGGCGGGGCGGCGAC
The DNA here is from genome assembly GCA_000970635.1 of Eragrostis tef. Taxonomy (NCBI): domain Eukaryota; kingdom Viridiplantae; phylum Streptophyta; class Magnoliopsida; order Poales; family Poaceae; genus Eragrostis; species Eragrostis tef. The sequence goes on from LAPY01002562.1 coordinate 57,937, forward strand.
GAGGAGGAGGAGGAGGACGGCGACGACGAAGTAGGAGGCTGCGGGGCTCTGTCTTGTGGGCGTCGATGGATGATGAACAACTCTGGCGCGGCGGCGGGGAAGGAGGCCCAAAACCCTGCTTTTCCCCTCCCGATGAATTGTGCAGCTCTTTCCAGTTTTGCCCCTAAATCCACGAGGGAATTACTTGAACGCCCCTAGGTCAGGTCACGAGGCCACGCTTCGCTCCGCTTCTCTCCTCCCCTCTTCTCCAGTCCGAACAGGGGGAGTCTCAAAAAAAAAAAAAAGTCCGAACAGGGGAACAGGCGAATCGAATCCTCCGCTCCTCCTCTTGCCCTAAGATTGAGGGCAGATCACTCCCAAGTTGGGATAATCGTCTCCGTCTTCTCTGTTCCTGGTAAGCAGGCCGGAGCTTTCTAGTATGAATTTTCTTTTGCTTCTAATTTTTTTTTGCGTCTAATTAGTAGCGAGATCTTTACCCTATTCATGGCGAGCACTGCAAATCCTGGTGTTTTCGTTGCGAATTCTGCTTGCGGCGTGGAATATGGTAGCAGCAGCATTCTGTATCATCTTAAAACGGGCGTGTACGCGGTTAGGTCCGCGCCTCCCTTCCGCGAGCGAACCAATCCAACCTGACCACCAAGCATTGGAACCGCCAAGCTCATCGATAGCATTGCATCAGCACTGTCGGCCTTTTAGGTCATATCTCTGTCAGTGGCGAGCCTCATATAGGTTGCCAGGATTGGGCTGTTCTTCTCGCCCTTTTTGATTGCATGATTGGGCACTTATAAATGGTCCCTATGTTAAATCTCACCTCTTCGTTTCTGCATTATGCATATCTGTGTTTGTGTGTGATCCTGATCACACTAGGAAAAACATCAAGGGCTTTAAGAGATGTGCAATCTATTGTAATGAGCAAATCACACTTAAATAAGAATTTGTCGTAAGGAGACCACCCGCTGTTAATTTATGGCTTTTAGTTTATCTTGAGTGAGTGCTTTCCTGAAGAAGGCATAATGTGTTTAAAAGCATCTCGGGAGTTCAGGAGGTAATTCAGTAGGTGCAGGGAAACTGATGATGGTAAAACCACATAATAGCCCTACCCTCTTTAATCTGTTTGCATGTCCATCACTAGTCGCTTGTCTCTAGTATATTTTACTGTAAGGCAGGAAACGAGTGTTCTTCTGGATGGCTGGCTGCTATTTGTATTATTTTTCTCGCCTAATCTATTTCATGCTGAAGAGTATTTACAGATCCCTAATATCCTTTTCATGTTCTAGGTCTATACCTTTCTGGTGATCACTTTCTTTCATCAATGGAAAGCACTGAACCCCTTCGGGTAAAGATGTCACTTTGCCTCTTGTTCTTTCTACACATACCAGTTTCTTATGACAGCTTTCCTATTGTCTTTATTTGTGATGTCCTGATAGCATGTTCTTGAGATTGAATTTTAATGGTTTATAAAGCCTATAATTGGTCCACCCAGAACAGTAACTTTATGATTGATGTCATAATGTTCGCCAACAGCTCTAGCTTACTATATTTGGAGGTGGCATGTTAGCAGACTGTTTTTGTGATCTTCTAGTCCTCAACTCTATTCAGAGTATTTCATTATGCCAACGCCCATGTAAAGATGTTTACTGTTTTTTTTTCCAACTCTATTACATGATTGGCACTGTGCCCTTTGGTTCCTGTTTATTTTGCCGCTTTCCTCATAACAGTCATTTTGGGCATGTTCTCTCTAGGTCACCAGTGGCACTATATGTTAACCCTTACTTGCATTCTTGAAGGTCTAGCATATTGAGCAGTGATTTGGAGTACGTGTGTTGCTTACACTTCAAAGAGCGATCCTTTTCTCCCCCCATTTAAGTTCTCTAATTGGCATGGGTGCTTGGGATGGATAGAAGTAGGATTTTGGCTTGGAGTTGGATTGTGTTACTTGTTGGGCAAATGTAGAACTTTAGCTTCTGCTGCACGTGGCGTTCGAAAACTGACTGCATCATGCATGTTGTGTATTTTCACTTTAAGTTGAAGTGAATTACATCTCCAAATAGTGGGAGTAAAAACAGTAGCAACTATCTTTTTGTTGTTATACCAGCTTAGTTATTCACTGCATCCTTTTAGGCTTAGATTCTCTTGGTAGATAGTGGTCAAAGTTTTCTCTTCAGTTTAGAGTACTGATATCTTCTTCCAGTAGTCAGAATCTGGATGCTTTCTTGATATTTATTTGTCATCTCCTTTGCTCGTTATACATATCAAGGCTGTTGAATTCCTAGATATGTTACATATTAATGTACTTTGTTGATGTCTCCCTCAGGATATCATGTGTGAGTTCCGTGCTGGTAAGATGTCTCTTCAGGGAACACGAGTGGTTCCAGACACACGCAAAGGACTTGTCCGTATTGGAAGGGTATGTATGGCCCAGATTATATAAACTCTGGTGCAAGCTATATATTGTTAGTATAACTTCTAGTTTCAACATTCTTGGAATTTTACTGAAACTATTTATGTGTCTCTTTGAAGGGTGAAGAAGGCTTAGCTCATTTTCAATGGCTTGATCGCGGACAGAATATAGTTGAAGATGTATCCTCACAAATATATATATTTTTAAGGCATCTTAAATAGTACTATATTAGTCTCTATCTCTCTTTAGCTGGTGTGGTTGTCTTGGATGTCATCTCTGGCCTGCCCAACTTTACAGTAACTCTTTCACTAGGAATAAGAAACCTTGATTTTGCATAAGCCATAAGTTGCCTGTTATCAATCTTTAAGCTGTATGGTCCTTTCGTGGAGTTGAATGTTTGAATGTGGAAGCGTCTTCACTGTTTCCTGCTTTTAGTCCATGTCAGACCACTATGGTCTATTTTGCTGTCCTTGATTCCATCTTCCTTAGGATCAAATAATCTTCCCTGATGAGGCAGTCTTTGAAAAGGTATTGAGTAGTACTAATTCAAATTTAATAGTTCTCCTAGTTCATTTTCGTGAACTCTTATGCTTCAGTGATATCAAAACTTCGCTTTAATAGGTATCAGAATCTTCTGGAAGGGTTTACATCTTGAAGTTCAGGCATGACGATAGGAAATTCTTCTTCTGGATGCAGGTCAGATACATGTAAAAAATGTTTCAACTCTTCCCTCATTTCCATTTGTTTTAACTGTCATTGTAATGTTTGTGTTGCAGGAGCCAAATGCTGATGGAGACTCGCAGATTTGCATCCAAGTTAATGCCTACATAAATCGACCACTAGGTATGCTCTTAATATTACGCTTCTCAGCTATGCGCCATTAAGTTCTAGCTTGAAGTTCTTGAATTGCATTGTTGTTCAGATGGTGACGCGGATCTTCCAGTCCCTATCGAAGCAGAAATGTCCGAAGATACCGCTGATGATGATATCTCTTCCAGGTAATATAAATTGAACTCTAAGCTCCAATCATCTTGTGGATTTATGCCCGTTACAAAATACATATATCTGCTCTGCATTTTGTTGCCCGTTGATTCACTACCTCTATGTGCATCATGGTATTTTTGGTTGTTAAGCTATACTGACTGAAGATTTTTCCTGCCATGTAGCATCGATCCAACCATTCGTTCAGTATTTGCTTATCTTTTTCTTTCTGTGTATGTCAGAGCTGGGAATTTAGTTGATCAGAGCATGACTGCTGATTTGGCTGGCGTATAACTTCGTATAATCTCTATGTGCATCATGGTATTTTTGGTTGTTAAGCTATACTGACTGAAGATTTTTCCTGCCATGTAGCATCGATCCAACCATTCGTTCAGTATTTGCTTATCTTTTTCTTTCTGTGTATGTCAGAGCTGGGAATTTAGTTGATCAGAGCATGACTGCTGATTTGGCTGGTGAAGTGACATCTGCTGCTGGACCTGTACGATTGGAAGACCTGCAAAGAATATTGAGTAATATACAGCCATCAGGTATCAGCTAATATCAATTTCCTTTCAGGAGATGGTAAAGTTCATTCTTTCTGGTTTTTTGATACATCTACTAACATTCACCTGGCAATTTCAGGTGCTGCGGCTGACCCTGATGCTGGTGAGTGCCATACTGAATTCATGCACTTAATAAATGGCCAGCTTTCTTTACAGCTATTTGCTTGGTGTTCCAGGGCTAGGATTAGGAGACATCTTGAAGCCAGAATTGGTCTTACCATTAATTGAAACCCTGCCCATTGAACAGTTGACATTGCATCTTCCAGAGGTTTGTATCGTTACGATATTATCCAGGCTTCAAGTTTAACTGGTCCTTATGTTCATTTTTCTGGCTGTTTCTGAATTGCAGGGTTCATGGACTCCTGGTGACATTCTTGAGCTACTCCAGAGTCCTCCTTTGCGCCAACAAGTAGATGCATTTACCCATGTTAGTTACTCATGCTTTCTGTTTTACATGTGGTTATTTCGAGTTCGATTGCAGTGCTGATCTTGATGGTTGCTTGTCTGGCAGGTGCTACGGACTGGGCAAATAGATCTTGCTCAATTTGGAGTTGATCCTAGTAAATGTAATCCTTTCCGCTCCTCTTTAAGGCTCCAACTAAGCACGTAAACAGATTTTTTTTATGTAGCATGCCTGCTTCTAGTATCAATAAGTATTTGAAAACATGTAGGAAACTTTAGAATGGATCAAAAAGATAATTCATGGGTCAATGTTTATGGTTCAATCCACTAAAGATAGTTCGTGGGTCAATTGTATATGGTCCAATCCCCTTGTTTCTTTATAGAGGAGTAATGGTTGCAGCAACTTCCCGGGTAGTTCCTATCCAGTTGCAAACAACACCTACGCAATCTGTTTGCTGCAACAGTAACTGATATATCTGGGATGTATTTTTTTTTTTGGGTGTCTTGATGGCAGATAAGTTCACGGTTGCATCGTTCCTGGAGGCTTTGGAAGACTCGGTTGCAAAAGATTCGGCAGCTGGCGACAAGGATGCGCAGAGCCAGAGAGGCGAGGGAAGTGATCCCATGGACCAAAGCTGATTTGTAGGGAATAGCTCATGGGCGACAAGTGTTTGTAAACTGCATGGCAGAACTTGTTTATTTTGGCACACTGCAAGGTTGTAGGGGAATTTTGAGCTAGGTGAAAGTGTTTTGAACTGAACAAGAAATCATCAGATGGTCTGATGGACTGGTCGAATTGTAGTTCTATATTGTAGTTCCATCTTGAGACAAATGCAGATGCTGAATTATGGAGCGACACATACATCGCTTTCCTTTCCTCAGTTCTTCCTCTTAGGAAAAGCAGGTTTTTTACTTTGCGAAGTAAATATGATTATTAATTCATGTGGCAACACGTAGCAATACATAATTCCTGATTCCCTTCCTAGATGTCTAGACAGTAGACTCGTGATCGCTATTCAAGCTCCCTACCAAAGCACAGCAGACGGCGCTTTTCCTTTCCGGGCAGCAAGCAAGGTATATCATCCCACTTTACTTACGGAACGAACAATTGCCTTTCACGGGCCGCAGCAAAATGTTTAAGGAGTATATAGCACCTGACTTGTGTTCTTCAAATTCGTAGTAAAAGAAGGAACTGAGGAGCATTTAACTTGTTATCTTCAAATTCACGGTAATTGTATTTCCTTGATGGCTTCATCATACAAGAAAGATGAATGAAAAAGGAAAAAAGAGAAGTCTCCCCTTTGGGCCTAATTCTAAATGAACTGAAGAATCCTCGCTCCAAAACTACGCTTCCTCTGCACACTCATCATCATCCGCTAAACTCTAACAATAGCTGGGAGGAATAAGAGCTAGAGGAAGCGGAGGCCGACGAAACCAGGCTCGCCGGCGGCGCATCCTCCTGTGACGGGGCCGGTGGGTGCGGCGGGCGGCGGGACGCGGCAGGGTGCAGCAGGAGTGAGAGGCGCGAATCCGAGCGTGAGGTCGAGGGCAGGGCCAGGCTGCTGCTGCTCCTCCGGGTCTTGTAAGCTGTCGTCGTGTTGTTGCTGGTTTCCCGTGCTCTGCTCGGCCTGGCTGACGTGGGACACCGACGACGCGGACGACGCGTGGTGGTGCTCGTCTTCTTGATGCTCATCCTCTTGCCGGAGAGGAGGCTGCTGCCGCTGC
>LAPY01002563.1:0-25116 GCA_000970635.1 Eragrostis tef
GTCATCTACACCGCCGTCGTGGATGCTTTCTGCAAGGCGGCCAAGCTTGACGACGCCGTGAGGATCTTCAGGAAGATGCAGGGGAATGGGGTCATCCCCAATGCCTACAGCTACTGGCTGCTGATACAGGGCCTGTACAAGGGGGACAGGCTGGACGATGCGATTGCATTCTGTGTGGAGATGTTTGAGGCAGGGCTTTCGCCGAATGCCGAGACGTTCGTGGGCTTGCTTGATGCTGTGTGCAAGAAGAAGGGGGTGGAGGAGGGTGAGAAGCTTGTGAGGAGCTTCCAGGACAGGAACTTTGCTATTGATGAGAAGTCCATCAGGGAGCAATTGGACAAGAAAGGACCCTTTTCACAAATGGTGTGGCAGGTGATGTTTGGGAAGAAAAATCCAGGCCGACCGTTTTGATCTCTTCCAAAATGTAGTATGTACGCATTCTCATAAATTTATTTAGGCTTGCTGCAGTGATAATATTTCACGTGCTACCTGGATTCTGCATTTAAAACAAAATGGCTAGAATGTTTCATATGAAATGGATCATTGTGGAGATCTGTATTCCCTTTTGTTGACATGCAATCTAGTACTGAACTTCTCCCATGAATGCATAGTTGTTACTTGTTAGAACCAGTGGCTTTGTCTCGTTGTTTGAGTTGCTATTATGTTGTATTTTCACTAGTGCCAACTTCACACAATGATTGATGGCAAGTCAGCATGAATTCATAGGTGCTGGTCGAACACAACTGCTTTGCATCGTAATGCTAATGCAAGATAATTTACTTTAACTGTCCTAGCTTAGCTTTTCGTCCATTTTCCCTTCCTCCAAACCTTCCAACCAGCAACTGTATATAAAAGGTTTGGCCTCTTCTGTCTTTTCTTGGCCTGCACCATGTATGGGTAGGTTTCGGTGCGTGGGGCCTTTGGGCTTTCCCTTTCTTTTTCTTGTATTGACTTTTACTTGTTCTTGTTATATATATACCACAGTAGGGGGTTCCCCTGCTGCAATTTCTTCAAAAAAAGAACTCACAATTTTCATGCGTGGTGAACAAACTTGATGAAACCTGCAAGAAAGAGTTAAGAATTCTGAATTCACAATTTTCATGCACTATGAAGAAACTTGAAACCTTAAAAAGAGAGTGGGAGCTACAAGAGTTCTCTATTCTAACATGCTTTCACAAAGCCAAGATTCATTGTGCTTTCAAAGTATGTTGAATACTGAAATTTATGCTCTTTCCAAAAAATGATATGGTACTTTTATGGGCACAAGACATGAGACAAGTGTCCAATGTACACAAATAAATGATCAAGATATTCATGCTAGCATCAGTAACAATTAAAGTATTATCTTTATCTTGCCATGGTTATTGGCTTTGTCATGTCAGCCTAACTGCGGCCCTTTACAGTCATGTGCACAAGTTTCTGCCCCTTGCCTGAAAAAATCATACATTATTTTCTGTTTGTCATAAAAGAGTCTGTTATAGTCACATATGCTTGGGACCTGGACCTCACTACCTGGGAACCGAGGTGAGGTCTCGAGCTTGATCATCTTATTGTAGAGACAGATGGCAAGGAGGTAGGAATTAACAAATTTATTGGCTATAAAAACCAACCAATCTAATTTTAACAGATATGCTAACTAAAGTTTTGAGTCTCCTTTGCCCCAACATGATCGCCATGCGGTGCCTATGCAGGTGGCTTCGGTCATGATTTTGGGTCGTTGTGGCATCCTGTGATATTGGGGCCATACCTTAGCGCCAACGCATAACTATGACCTTGTGGTGTCCGACTGTCCGGAGGCATTGTGGGCATGCCTGGATGCCTATGTGAAGCCTCAACAGCCATGGCCTGGCACCACACCAGCCCAAACATGCTGCCACTTGTAGCAACACCTAACCATGACATGATCCTTGAAGAAGTGACTCGCCAGAGTGCTGAAAGTAAGAAACTAAGGACAGGTCGTTACAAACATTTGAAATTTTGTATTAAGGGTTCAGAATATGTTCAAATATTCAACGCTCATGGGTTCTATTACATGAGTGGCTTCCGTTTATAAGAATATATCATTGCAATCGTCGTTTTCGTATACCTTTATTTTTCATGCCTAAGCTTTTTCTTCCTTTTCCTAGTGAGGTTCCTTGTCATCACTAAAAAAGTATTCTACTTTTCCAGTTTTTTGCCCTTATTTAAGGGTGGGAGTAATCTATGTAACGAGAATGCTATCTCACGTTGAAAAACAATCGTTTCGCTTGACGACTTATGATATTTCCAATGATACTTTATTCCTGAATGTGCATATGTTTAGAACATGCGAGCACAGATTTAATACTACCAGATCCGTTGGAACTGCCAGGACCTTTTTTTTTGGTTTTTGTGGATTATGATGCATTACTTAATATAGAAATTAGTACGATGTAAGTTGGAAAGATCCAGTCAAGCACTGAATCTTCGCTTCGAATTTAAGTGCAGAATCAGAGAGCTGAAACTGATTTTGAGTGATGTGTTTTGTAGCATTAGGATGTTGTCCTATTAGGCCCCAGAGATTATGCAAAGATGACTTTGGATAACAGCTATTTACCTAGCATGTTGTGAGTCAGAAGATGTCCATCTGAGCTGTTTAGCTTTTGGAACTTTGATTTCGAAGTACTTGCTGATGTACCGTTAACAACAGTACCTGTTTCTTTAGTTCATTTTTTTAGTTGATATAAAAGTGCCACTGCAGTGTTAGTGCTGTTTTAGTAGGAAAAGAGAATATGTGGTGACACCACTTCTGCTACCACCAATCTACTACTCTGTAAGTGCTGCCCAGTATCCGATTCCTTTTTCACATTGATATTTCACTGACTGCCTGTCTCTGCAAAGCTATTCCTTTTTTACTTTTGGTACTAGAGGCTATCTGTGGAAAAGAGAAAGGAAATAAAGTCCAATACACCCCTCAAATACAATAATTTGATTTACTTATTTACATCCTCAACTAACAAAATCAATGCAAATATTACCTTAAATGGTGGGATGATGACTACAATATGCTCAGATGGTGGCAACAGTCCCTACAACACTTACATATAGCCTACTTGATAGACTAAAATAACTTTAGCTATCTTCTTTTGACCATGATTAAAGCAAGTGGTACGCAGTGGATGTCTATAAGGTCATACTGAGCTAACCAGATGTTGTGTCAGATATCCTGGTGCCCAGGAAGCTGTATTTAAGATATCATCCTTGAAGTTATAGCAGTCACAATAATGGGAAAAATAGCTCCCTATGTTGTTTCATTTCTCTTAAGATTTATGTATGGAGTATTGAATATACTGACCAAAGTTGCCTTTAGCGAAGGCACAAGTCCATCTGTTCTTGTTTTCTACAGGCATCTGATAGCCACTGTGCTCTTATTGCCCATTGCCTTTGCATTGGAAAGGTATGTAAATTGTGCTGCTTATTTGCTTGGGAATCATCAAGGAAGCATACATTGACGTTTATTTGCCAGGAAAACCACCCCAGCACTGTCACTCAAAGTCTCTCTGAAGCTGTTCGTGCATGCATTATATGGGTAGGTCAAAGGGCAATTTTTAATCTGTATTTGTTGAGTTCTATCATTTGGCTGCGTAGACATCATTGTTCCCACCTAGGTGATGTTCAAGTTGATTTTGACGACATTCATATGCATAGACATCACTTTCCCACCTATTTGATGTTCAAGTTGATTTTGTCGATATTCATTTCTTTCTGGAATCTTGCTGTGAGAAATGCCAATTCTTTTGGTTATTATCATGCAAACAGCATGGGTTTCAATCTCATATTTGTGTGCATTTGTACCATCTTTGTGTTTTTCTTTTCCCACATTTCTCTCCAAGTATGCTTGAGAAACATGTTACATAAGGTGTATGCATGCATTGGTACTTCTGCACTTACACATGCTGCTGCTTTTTTTTTCATCGATTTTACCCAAACAGAAAGTCGGTGCTTTAAGTTACATGTATCATTTATGTAGAAAATTCCAGTGACCCACTGATAGTAACCTTGACTGATTCTTGTCTTCGCAAAGTGGAAATGTGATAATTTAGTAAGCTGGCTGTTTGTAATAATAACTCCTTTTGTGTATTTGGATGATTTTCTCAGGATGTCTGCTTCTATGTACATATCATGTGTTGGCCTCAGTTATGCTTCAGCAACATCTGCTTCTGCAGTACAGAATCTTCTGCCAGTCTTAACTTTCTTTTTGGCAGTTCTGTTCGGGTAAATGTTTCTCAATGATAATTTATGTTCCTACAAAGATTTAGATAAAATGTTCTTTCTTATCTTGTTTACCCATGTTCATCAAATTCAAGTAAAATTTGGCCTTCTAGTATTGATACATAAATGTGCAAAGAACTCTAAATACGTAAATGTGCAACTCTACAGAATAGTGCCAATGAGATTGTGGCAGTACTGTTTACTTTGATAAGGCCCATGCTTCATGAAGGTCTGATGGCCATAACAAAGATTATAGTTTCCATAGAGTTAGTCGAGAAGGTGCTTGTAGTGTGATAAACCTACATCGGAGACGCTACCAACCAAGGTTCAATCTTGGTTATCACGCTAAAAGGGCCCTTTCTGCTTACAGTGTGCTCCTGGGAAGCCAGCCTTAAGGGCCTTTTCTCAACCTTTAGCACTGCCTTCGGGTTGTCTTTTATGTATGGTTGAGGTATATTTAAAGAACCCAGCAATAATCCAATTGAATTCCTTGCTAAATGTAGGTTTCTGTAAAATACATGTGGCCAAACTTTCTAATATTATAATTTTCGTGTGTGAATAGAGTACTTAGATTGTTGTCATTTCATAGATCTAGAAAAACCAATTATATGCATTTTTATTTTGCTATATGCTTTAGAACAAATTTGAGTTTGTACCAATAATATCATGCAAGCCTCTCATTTTTACTGCAAAATTTCCCCACAATTACAGCTATTATTCTACGTAATGTTTATTATATTCACATGTTTATTTGAATTTTTTTTAAAAAAATTATTGGACCAGCTGGGTTTAAGCATACATACGTAGGGTTGCTTTGTTCTATACATGATAGCAACTTCTGTAACAAAAACCTTGGACCTATGAATAGTTTGTTGTTCTGCATTTGGTAGGATGGAGTCTTTGAAGATAAGGAGGTTTCATGGGCTTGTTAAAGTTTCTGGGATAGTGCTTTGCTCGGTTGGCGTTGTTGTGCTTGCGCTATACCAAGGACCTGAGCTGAAATCTTTCATCCATTACCGTCGTTTCCGTCACACAAGCCATGATGGTACCAATTCCTCAAGAAAATGGATACTAGGAACTTTCTTGCAGTCTTTGGCAGCTGTAATGTGGGCGCTTTGGGCAGTACGTCAGGTATATATCTTGCTCCTCAGCGAGCATGTATGTATGCAATCACATGTTTCCTGTTGTCAACTTGCAAGTTTATTAGCTCTAAAATTTAGCTTTCATGGTACTTCTTAGGGCCGTTTATCTCGGGAATATCCATCCAAGCTGTTCAACATAACTTTACAAATAGCCTTTGCAACTGCTCAATCATTTTTCATGACTCTAGTGATCGAGAGAGATTTTTCAAGATGGAAGCTGGGTTTGGATGTAGGTCTTGTCGCCATCGTATATTGTGTAAGTATAAGATTCCTCAAAAACTATTTTTAACACTTAAACGATAATTTGTCAGCTTATAGTTATTGTTTTTAACATTAAACTGCTTGATGTGTATAGACTACCTAAAGTGAAAAATCTTTGTTCTGTTAAGATTTGCGAGCACAATCATCTGCTGTTGACATAGCTATCCACTTCATTTATGCTGGAAATACATATTGCAATATGTACTGCAAGTCTGCATGCAATTGACAACAGCAAGACTTTTGTCCCAAGCAAGCTGGTCAGACTAGACATGAAACTCAACAAGAACCACAAAAGAAAGATAATGTAAGATATCAAATTCAAAAGTAATTGAGCTGGTAATATGATAATAAAAATAAAAGAAGATTGGTATCCTAGTTAATGGTTTGGGCTTGTCAACACACGGATTGGTGATTTCCGCAATTCTGTCCAGGGTTAATTTGTTGGTCCTTGAAGCCTCCTAGCTGCATCCTATCACATTTAGTGCAGTAAATGACGAAAATTTGAGAAAGTTACCACTTCCTTTTCACTGTTAGTTCTAACACGCTTTTCAAGGTTTGTTTGGCTCACAAGATGAGAATATTTCAACTTCAATTGCGTATATAATATTCGATGTTCTGAAGGCTGAATGGTGGGGTGCATCCAACCCAAGTCCATAATGCCTAGTCGCATAGGAGACATCACGTAGTTTAATCAGTATTTTATCAGCTATCAGAGACTTGAGGCTGTAAGACAAAGGGAAAATTGAAGGTCATATATGTATTTCCTTTGAGATAAGCCATGCATACATTGCCCACTACAATCAGGCAATTGGCGCACTACCAGCTAAAGCCGAAACCCAAGTTTATTAGCAAACGCAGCACCCCATCTCATCATTGTCGTTATACTTGGTATTTTGATCTATATATCAACAGTAGCATGTCCTTCCAGTCAATAAAATTCTGTTTTTTTTTTCATAGGATTAGAATTTTGTTAATGTCTTGACAATTTCCTGCAAAGGTACTGAACACTGCAGGCTGTAACTTTTGCAATTTCATGTTACCTCCAAATTTGGTTAATTGACAAGATGGGGCCTGTATTCCTAAATATGACAGTACCGTTGACTCTGGTCTTCACAATCCTGCTAACATTTCTCCTGGGAGAAGCAGTCTCCCTGGGAAGGTGCGTTTCTTGTGATCACTTCACTGCCTAAATGACCTTTTAGATAGAAGAACAAAGGCAATCCTTTTCCTTGAAATATGATTTTTCTGATCCAGGATATAATCCTGAGTTACGCTTTATGATGCGCAGTGTCATCAGTGGGGTGCTTATGGTTGGTGGTCTGTATAATGTACTTTGGGGCAAGAGGATAGAACAAGTAGCTACGAGCATGCAAGAAGATCACAGACAGAAGTCTGCCTGCTCGGATTTGGAGGAACAAGAAAACGCACCTCCAGTTCCCAACGACTCGATTTGACAGAGACAGCACCTGATGCATATGAGTACCTATCAAAACAGTTAAACACAACTTTTTTTTTAATGAAATCGGAGGCCTTGATTGTTGCTACGAACATGTTTTATGTTTATAGTATGATCCATTTGTATTTTATGTGCCCCCCCAACAATATTATGTCCGTGTATCTGATAATTCAGAGTTCTAGCGGCAAAAGTACTCCACTGAGCGTATGATATCTAGCTGAAGCCGGTTTGGATTTATTCAGGAAGAGTTGGAGTGGGGAAGCCATCTGCCATTCTGCCTTAGTTAAATGATAGGAAGTAGCAGTCAGTCGGCAACGAAGTAGTAGTACTATTGATGTTAGAGCATATGATCATTTCCAGGAGTTATGTATGTCCAAAGTTTGACGTAACGCAGGAATTAGGAACACATGATTTGAGCTGTCCCACTTCTAGAAAATACAGGGAAACTGCAGAAATTTCCATTTGGATGGAGCACATAAAAAAACATATCAATTAGAGGAAGGACGCAAAGGAAACTTTGCACGAGATTAGAACTCATGTTAGAAATCCTCAAAATCCAAAACCGAACCATTCCACACAAATTTCGTAGGATTTTATCCAAGTCAATCTTTGTTTCAAAGGGCCGTATAGTAAAAAACTCCTACAGGATTCAAAACTGTAAACTTTCTCCACAAATTCTTTGTTACAAAGGAGACCAGAATCAAATCCATTGCTAAGTGATATTACGTACTCCCTCTGTTTCCAAACATATATAGTAATTCGGTGTTGGATTCCTGCTAGTAGTTAAACAGTGGCACAACTGACGATGCTTTTGTACGTAATGCAGATAAAGGTCACAGGTTTGGGGGAACAAAATCTCCAAGAGAAAGCGCAGCGCCCAATATGTCGTGGATAGTGTTACACGCACATCTTTCACTATGGACGGTTGCCACTGAAGCGTACACAGTATTAGACAGAATAAATGCAGGCTGTTTTTTTTTTCTCATCCATCCTCCCTCAAGCTGCTGTCAGATATTTGTCTCTCATGTCCTCAGGCTCTAACAGACATGACAACCCTCTAAATTCCAGTAACTTTCTTATATAATGTTTTTTTTTAAATGAGATTTTCTTTTTGTCCAGATTATCAGAGCAATGCATATGTGTTATATTAAAGTCCTTAGACTTTCTATTAAAAAAGAAATCTTGGACCCGCTTAAAAAAATCGTTATACTCAGTTGCACATATGTATGCATTTACGTTCATAACCTATATCTGCATTTGTGTTAGACTTTATTTGGCATATGTGAACCTATTTGCATATCTGCTGGCCACTTTTGAGAGTGCTGGAAATACTAGTTTCAAAGCACATTATACTATTTAAAAGATAGACGTGGCAGCCAGTTCTGTTCGAAAATTCTGAGCCTCACAATGTGCTGCTACATACATGAATACTTTTCTTGTCGGGACCAAATGAAATTTTACAACTTAGCCATTGCGGGTATATTTATAACCAATAGTCAGCGATCAAATCAACTGATCTTTGTTTAGGCCGTGAGTAGGACATGGCAATACCTTATGTTTAGAGGTCCCACCTATGACCTATTACTATCTAGTTTGTCTACACAGCATGCTGATGCTAAAGGCGCATTATATTGCCAGCGTCAGCACTAACTGATTGTATAGAGAACCATGTTCCCCCACATTATAGTGCGCGCTATTGCCACAATAAGTCCTATGACTATATAAAGGACGATGTTCTGAAGTTCCAACAGACTGGTGTAACAATGGGCAACAGAACAGCTTTTGTTGTTGCATTTCTCCTTAGGGCTATATACGGAGGCATGCAGATAGTAACCAAAGGTGCTTTTAATGAAGGCATGAGCACGTATGTGTTTGTTTTCTACCGGCATGCAACTGCTATTCTCTTCTTGGTGCCCATATCTTTTGTGCTTGAAAGGTAATACAAGTTTTGTAACTTAGCTGCTTGCAATCCAAAGGAAGAATGAATCTTGACTTCTTCTTGCAGGAAAACTGCTCCGCCATTGTCATGCAAAGTCTGTCTCAAATTATTTGTGCATGCATTATATGGGTAGGTGAATATGGGATCTTGTTCTGTTCTTGTTATTATTCTATCTTATATAGTTGACTGTTATTGCCCTGAAAGTCTGAAACATCCATGGCTATCAAGCTGAACATCACTTTCATTTAGGTCTTGTTCAGTTTGGTGGGGGTTGAAGGGATTTGAAAGGGGGTAAATTCCTAACTGACTTGTAGGAGAAATAGTCTTCGCGATCTTAATGTTTAACACATAGGCTAGATAATATTAATTTGACAGTTCCGACCGAAAAAGCTGTGCTTCAACTTTTGCATGCCACATCTTTGCGCCCCTGTTCACTGTTTCTTTTGCTCTTTCGGTTGACTAAATTCCTGTTCGTTTGTAAATGGTAGTAAGATTATGGAGTGTTATCCTTTCACAAAAAAAAAGAAGTGCTCTGATCGATAGTCTCATATCTGCTTTCTGCTTTTAGGATATCTGGAGCTATAAATATATATAGCCTCGGTCTCAGTTATGCTTCAGCAACAGCATCATCAGCAATTTTCAACCTGTTGCCAGTGGTAGCTTTCTTTTTGGCTGTTCTTTTTGGGTGGGTCTTCATTTCCATACTTGCAGTTCTTCATCTAATGAGACTAGTAATTTCTTGTTTTGATGCGGATGCTAATTCTCCAATTATTTTCCTCTTCCATATCTAATGTTCTCTAGCACCTAGTCTTACGTACACGTCTTGAATTTGAATCAGATTAGGGGTGCGTTGGGTGCGTTTGTTGCTTTAGACCTCTAAAATTTAGACCGAGAATCTTATTATTTAAGACTACTAAATAAAGTCTAATGACAAAACCTTTTTACAGATGGGTACATCTTTACAAGACGAATCTAATGAGCCTAATTAGTCTATGTTTTGTTATAATAATGTT
This sequence comes from Eragrostis tef, assembly GCA_000970635.1. Classification (NCBI taxonomy): domain Eukaryota; kingdom Viridiplantae; phylum Streptophyta; class Magnoliopsida; order Poales; family Poaceae; genus Eragrostis; species Eragrostis tef. The sequence continues at coordinate 10,042 of LAPY01002563.1, forward strand.
ACAGAATTTAAATGACAAGATTCTTTTTGTTTAGACCCTTCTAAATTTTAAACCCCCGTGCAACGAACGCACCTTAGAACCCTGAGACATGCAGCATAAATCTTTGAGCTACCATCCCATACCGTAGCCACTGCTTTTGAAGGAGTTGAACTTCATCAATTGTGACAGACATTAACTACTGTAGGATCCTCCACCTGATCTCAACAGCCCAGTAAATCTAGGTGAATTATTACTACTTTAAAGATAGCTAGGTGAGTTCCAAAACCGTAACGCGAAGCATGGTTCATAATCTATTAAATATACCGTCATATATCTGAATATGTTATATGCAGATTATACAATGAGTATCACACAAATTGACGATGAGAGTGCTGGAAGAGCATGAAAGTATCGTATTTTGAACCTATTATTGATCTGACATACTTTGTGAACCTACTATTAATCTGACAATTAAACTTGTGAGTTTATAGAACCCAGTGCAACTCATACACATACTTGATGATCTGTACTTGTCATGAGAAACCTTCAATGCGGGCCGGGGTTAGACTTTATTTTGATCTGTCTCATTCTATATATCTGATAGGATGGAGTCTTTGAATTTGAAGAGGTTCCATGGAATCGCAAAGGTTTCTGGTGTAGTGTTCTGCATTGCAGGCGTTATTGTACTTGCATTTTACCACGGACCTGAACTAAAATCGTTCAACCACCACCATCTTTTTCATCACATAAGTAACTCCAGCTTAGGAGCTATTTCTCATCCTACAAGATCTTGGATATTAGGAATTTTCTTAACGACTTTATCAACTACATCTTGGGCTCTTTGGACAGTACTTCAGGTATGAATCCTTCAGATTCTATTTGGAATTAATGCTAAGTGTTTGCAGGAGATCAAATAGCTAGTATTCTGGGCCAGGCTTAGTCATGCACTCATGCTATTTACTTTCACTTGTTTCAGGGCCCTATGTTGGAGGCATACCCCTCCAAGCTTCTCAACACAACTCTCCAAATGTTATTTTCAACTATTCAGAGTTTCTTCATCGCCCTAGCTGTTGAGAGAGATTTTTTACGGTGGAAGCTGAGACTGGATGCAGGTCTTATTGCTGTATTGTACTCCGTAAGTTCGATTTCTTCTCAGATTCTGGTGGCCAGTTAATGTGTGGTGTGTTTCTACAAATAGCAAATTTTGAAATTCATTTATTGGAATTACGCGGTAAGTGACAAAAGGGCATCATCCTATGATTTCTCTGGCTGGATACTGTGCAGAAGTAACATTATAACATAGTATACCAACCAAGAGAGTATTAAAACATTCTTTTGCTGAATGCTCCAATGCTAATGCCAATTATGTGAAACTACTTTCAGAGGGAGGATATCGCAAACCGTAGTTGAACTGAACATTTAAAATCTGTTGAAACAATTTTTCTGAAGGATATTAACAGAATTTCAATCAGAGCCTGGAATTAAATTAGTTTATTTAGTGAAATTTTTCTTTATTATTTAGATGTATGTTAGATCTCTGAACCTCGTTAAAATATTTGTTGGACTTTTGTTGTGTTTTTCCTGCCACTCATCCAGTGGTTAACGTTAGCAATGTGAATAGGCTGCTTACCTTGAGCCTACTAAAAGATCATGCATGCAGGGCATACTTGTTTCTGGAGTTGCATATTACATGCAAATATGGGTGATTGACAAAAGTGGACCAGTTTTCTTATCAATGACAATGCCCATAACTCTTCTCGTCACAATAATGCTCTCCTCATTTGTGCTAGGAGAAGCAGTTACCTTAGGAAGGTATTCCCCTTTCCTGGCTTCATTAAATTTGATCCTAAACGAATATGCTTCAAGTTCTTTTTAACCCTTGAAATATGGGTTCTTTCTGTGCAGCATAATAGGTGGAGCTATAATGATTGGTGGTCTGTATTGCGTTCTTTGGGCAAAACAAAGTGAACAAGTAGGTGAAAAAAAGCTACAAGTGACAGCTACAGTCCAGGCAACAGAAGTTTAGATCATTCCCTCCAAAAAAAAAAGGAAGAAGAAGTTTAGATCTCTAGTGGTTCTGTCTGTATACCAGATGTATTTCCAGATTTGTCCCAATCAATGAGGTTTGGAAAATTATTATAGCATAGAAGACATAGATTTTATATATTAATTGGCAAGATTGAGAGGATTGAGAAGTTGTGTGTTCTTTTCTCTTCAAGTAGCCATACACTTTAAACTCGCCTTGCTATGAGCTTCACAGAACAGACGACATGAAAAGGTGGGCACCATCATATCTTCCACCCGTATAAACTTATGAGTCACATTCTTGAAGGGCAGCATTCAGTGTTAATTACAAAACGCAGTTCGGTAGTAAAGGCATGGCGATTCGAAGTACTTTTAAGCATCCTACACTATGCAATTATTAATTTACACATAGTGGAAAGTTTAGTTTAATCCACAAAACGGAAATGGAAAAGTGACATAGGCATTGAATATAAGAACTGAAACGAGCTAGTGCCGCACAATTTTTTTCAAGAGGACTTTTTTTAAGGCAAACCAGTAGGGTAAGCCCCTACTGCGGTAATATGTTAGTAATATAGTATATAGAAAGAAAACAAACAGAAAGGTTATGCAGACCTGAGGCCCTGAGCCAAAACTGTACAGCATACAAAAGAAAACGAGGCACCCCTAGTCAAGGGAAAGCAGCTAGCTAGCCTATGCACTAGTTCTGTGACTGAGCTAGATTATTGGTACGGAAGAATAGCTTGAGAGAACTTTGCTTTATTTACTAAATTCATTCTGTGTCTTATTGTAAGTTTCTTTTTCCAGGCACTCCAGAATACTTGTCAGTAGCGGTGTTCTTCAGATTGCATCAGCTATTACATCATTTTCCACTTACCAGCAAGACAACAATTGAATTAAAATTCAGCTAATCACGCTCAAAAAGTGAAAGAATCCACTAGAACCAAGAATCATGTTGTAAAAAGTTCGATGGTGCTTCTTTTACACTGGCGTTCCACTACTGATTGCATCCACAGACCTAATAGTAATGATCAATGGTCTGTACAGTGGTGTGTCCTCTGCTGTTGAGAACAAAATTGAGAGATGTAGCTAGTAGGCCTTAAAGTGGAGCGGTTCGAGGCGAACTTTTTGCTGACCCTGCGCCCCTCCACGAAGAAAGGGTGGATCAGGATCGACTTGCTCCCCTGTTGTTTGCCGCGAACCATCAAACCGTTGACCGTAGGGTCGAGCGAGAATTGGAGAGGACGGCTGCGGCAGCGGCGAGGCCGAGCGAGTTGGTGTCTTCTCAGCCAGTGGGATCGATTCTTCTGCGATAAAGAAGTTGACGGTATGTAGGCCCATCTACCCAATGACCTCTAGGGTCACTGGTTCACCGTTCACGCTCCTATGAAATCCGCTTCAATACAGGTCGAGCCGAACCGATTCCCTTGCAAATTTGAGGTTCGGCTCCTGCGGGTCGGCGGGTTGATCCGCTCCATTTTCAGCCCCAGTAGCTATTGCCACAGTAATATGTGAGAGGATGACCAGTACTGTTTGCCAGTTTTGAAATTATAGCACATTCATTGTATCCATGAATCTGAGCCATCAAATTGTGATATAATGGTCCGCAACGCAAGACCTCCAAACGCAAGGTATTGTAGCTTCTCTGAATTTTCTTCACTAATTCAGAGGATCTCAATCAATATGGGCAAGGCCGTCTCCAGTAATTTGGAGACCCGGTCCAAAATGCAAAATGAGGGCCCAAATTACTAACCCAATTCTCTCTTTTTCTTTGGTTCAAAATACAAATGGGTTCCAAATGGAAAATAAAATCCAGGCAACCCACTTCTCCTATTTTCGGCCCAATGTGGCTCAGACAAGAGCCTTCTTCATCTTCCAGACGATTACTCTCTCTCTCTCTCTCTCTCTCTCTCTCTCTCTCTCCCTACCATGGTTGAGAACAGGAGCTCCCCTTCAGGACGCTATTGAATGGTCGACACCCCAATAAACAAGCAAAATAGAGTGCTTATTGGCTCCTCCATCAATTCTCTCAGTCAAGTTTGAAAATACATGTTGCATCCGACGCTTGAAGCACAACAACGGCCATGAGAGAAGCTTAAACTGGGGATCCCAATTTTTTGGAGGCCCTGTGCGGTCGCCCATCTTGTCTATGCTCATCAATGGTTGTGGGTGAGTTAGCCTCGCATATTGTCAAGGGTTGAGCTTAATACACGGATCCGACCGAGCTCATGCGAAACCAATGCAAGGTAGTAGGCTCCAAGGATAGATCCTGGCTCAGGGAAGCTAAGCTTCAATACATTTAATGTCAAAATTCATCTATAAATGACTCGAATAAGCTTTGATCAATCTTGACTTTAGAAAGCTAGGCCTGAATGCAATTCTATGTCAAAAGTAATTTGTAAAACCTCAAGCAAAACGGTTTGAGAATTATCTTGATCGAACTAGGCTTTTAATAGCTAACCAGTAGTACTTTATAACATATAAAATATCTCGTAATTAAAAATGTCATTCCTAGTTTGTTCTAGGCTTGAAAAATTCGCGAAAGAACTATAGGCAGCAGAAAACCAGGAAAGGTAGGTCAAGCTTGAACCACACTTCGAGCCGAGCTCCTTAGGCTCGCAGGCCTGGGCCTAGGTCGTTCGGCTCCTTTATTTTCTCAAGATGAGCCTAGGTCAAACATATACGATTTTTTTTTGTGAGGGGGAAAAACATATACACGATTACAGACCTGCAATGGTGCGAAATAAGAAAATTATCAATACAAGAGAAAACGCTTATTTTCTCTTAATTATGAATTTTTTGTAAGGTCTTAATTATGAGATTTTAACTTTTTGAGGAAAACTGGTATGATATTTTTTCACTCGGCGATCTCTGCTAGTTAACTGAGTGAACTTAAAAAAGAGCGTAGCTTGTTTATACTTTTGTTTTCTTACTCAAAGGACAAAACAACCTGGTTCTCTCATTGCAAAAAAAAAAGAAGGTTAAGGGTTTCCGCAATGGGTGCTATAATAACAAATTCCAAGGCAATAAAGAATCAAGTCTAGCACCTTGAAGAAATAGATTTGAACTGAATGTAATTCCTTTTTTCTAAACCAACCAAATTCAATCTTCTGAATGTATTGTATACATCAAATCCAATCATCGGAAGTTATCATGGCCGGCCGTGGCCAGCAATAATGTGGAACCGAGCGGAAGAATGCAGATACCACGCAATCAAGTCACGAAGTTTAATATTGAATTAGACGGCGAAGGTGAACGAGTCTAAGGCACATACAAGAAAATCAGGTCACGCTTTATTACCACATGGCACGAGATATAACAAGTCCAAAGACGCCAGGTTGACGTAATTCATCGATATTTTCTTTTGTCTCATAACTTGGTTATTCCTGATTCCTCAAAAAAAAAAAAAGGTTTAGTACTGGAGTAAGACGATTCAGCATCTGTTGACTGCTTGTTTGGTTGTTCTTTTGCTTGGACAGGAAAAAGATCATGAGCAGCTTCCACCTTGTCCAACCAAAAGACTTGCCATTGACCATTAAAATATATGCACAGCCACCATCCTCCCTATGAACTCGCCCTGCCACTGCCCTCAACTTTGCTACCATGCGCCGCCACCGATTTCCATTGTGTCGCCAATGATTTCACACCATCTTTAATTTTTTGGGATTTTTTATTTGAAATACCAATTTTTCTTTGAAACACCATACTTTTATTGATACTACGTAAGAATACTAGTGTACTAGAGTGCAAGAAACTAATTTGGATCCTCAGATTCTAAATTTCATCAATTTTTTTTATGTAAGAATATTTTGGTAAAAGTGGATCTGGGTAGGACGCCAAATAATATGGGACAGAGGGAGTAGTTGGGAGTAATGTGCACCATAAAACCCCACAAAATAGAAATTTTAAAAGGTAGTAATTCGTCTTACAGTACCAAGAATGAAAGAAAGGCTGACGGTCAGTCCAAATCTATACAACATCTCAACATACAAAATACTATCGTGTAGATAAGTAATAATGCAATTGTATATGCAAATGACTAACCTTCCTCATCGGCAGTTGGAAAGGACATTACTTCGATTTGGTTCCTCCGTCCTCCTAATTGAAGATGATTAAATGACTTAATTTTCTTTGTGTTTTAGTTGTCTTTCAGATTCCTTGATGTAAGGGGTATGTACTTCATCAAATCTTATTACAATCCACTTTCATTTGAAAAAAAAACTATGCTCCTTCGCTGTGCAATATTAATTATTATCTACGGAAATTAATAATACAGTCTAGCTTTCAGCGATTAATTAATCTGAGGGAGAGGGAACACAAACTTTACAATACTTAGATGTCAAATTGTTACAGATAATTCTGTAATAATTACATATATCTTTATACAGTTGTACGACTATAACAGATGCAAGTCAGTGAGAACAAACTTCCAAATAGAACCTCATACAAGAAATCAACATTTCAATGGTTCACAAACTGCAGTTCAAGAACTATTCTCCTTTAAATAAAATAAAAAGGAGTGCATTCTTCATCATTATTGATCATCTACCGTTGAAAACACCACTAAATACTTCGCCATCACCTCCAAGAGATGCTTCCCACTCTATGGACGTCAAATGGATTTGAGACAGAGTTGGCATGATATCCCTCATCTCAGGTCGGTTCAGTGGATCCTCAGTTAAGCACCACATCGAAACGCTTGCCATCTATAAAACAAAGATGTAAGATTCATATAACAATAATGTTCAGTAAATCAGTAGGTGTAAACACTTTCACCAACCTTGCATACTTCTTCTATGGGGTAATTATCCTTCAAATTAGGATCTATAATTGTCTCCAACGAGCTCTCTAGGCCTTCTGGTTTGAAGGCTTTCCTCATCTGTTTAATCGAATGAGATATGCTCCTTACTTTAGCAAGACTATTATGCAAACTATTAAAATGAATCATTCCAGACAATCACAAGTATTGTCAATGGCTCTTACAACTGAGATTAGCGACTTCATCTTATTAGCTTCCTTGTTGTCCCGCACAAGTGCACGAAGTCCGGTGATCAGCTCTGCAAGAACTACTCCAAATGCATAGACGTCAGACTTGGTAGTCATGTGCAGTTCAAGAACTGACCTGCAGAATTAACTTTATATGATCACTACAAGTGAAACTCCATCACCTGAACAAACTGTAAAAAAATTCAAATAAAAACTAACTCAGGTGGAAGGTAGCCTGGTGTTCCAACTAAACGAGTCGCCATGCATTCTTCTTCATCGCTGCGTTGAACAAGCTTCACGAGCCCGAAATCGGCAACCTATCAAACAGGAAATATTCAGATGGTGACATCAGTGCACGCAAATTTGAATATTGGTGGTTAAACGAACTTACTTTAGCTCTTAGTCCATTATCTAGCAGAATATTGCTGGTTTTGATGTCACGGTGCACATAGCAGGCCTTTGTATGGTCATGGATATACTCAATCCCACGGGCTGCATCCAATGCTATCTGTGTTCTTGCAGTCCATGAAAGAGGTTGATGACCTACATAAATTTCTCATGTAAGTTAGCTCGTATACGTCTAAACACAAAGACCATGCACACACTCATGTAATGCTCCCTCGATTTCAAATTCTAATTTTGTCCTAAGTCTAACAATTTTATCATTGACAGTAATTTCTAACAATCTGTATAGTTTAACAATATAATATTCATGTTTTAGATTCACCATGAGAATTACTTTCATAATATATATACAATCCACATGTTGCTAAACTATAGGAATTTTTTGAACTTTGCAGTCAAAGGTAGGAAGTTTGATTTAGGACAAAACTAGAATGGGAATCAATCTGAAACTGAGGGAGTATCAGAAATCTATGCTTCCAAAAATATTTCATAATAATTAGTGTCATTTGTTTCTTCAAACAAATGTTGTTTTGTTCATTATGCCACTTCAAACGCAATTTTGAGCACCAGTTACTTATGCATTGTATTTGTAGAATCACATAACTAATACTTGAAAGAAGTATTGATGACGATAGTACATTCAAATATTCATAATGATTTTGTTAACCCCATATTTGTTTTTTTATGGAGTACGGCTAACATTGAAATCCTGGTTGTCTTTCTGTTGTATAACTTCCAGCATCACCACAAAAAAAGTATACCTTTGAGCAAAGGATCATGTAGATGCTCATTCAGCGATCCATTCTGGACGTACTCGTATACAAGGTACAGATGATCATCGCCAGCAGCATAACCAATCAAATCAACCTATGAGTAATGATGGTTATAATTCTACACTAAAATGAAGATGATCATTACAAAGATATTTATTTCCTGTCCGATTGTAAAAAGTACATACCACATTTATATGATGAACTTTGCACAAAACTTTCAGCTCAGCAAAGAACTCCTTTGATTTGCTTGCTTTCATCTTCTTAATTGCAATTTCCTGCAACCATGATCACACATAAGGATTTACTACTGCATGATTACAGACTACAGTAAGCTGCATGGGACACTCAAACATTTCTTACATGGGTTCCGATGAAACCAAGGTAGACACTGCCATATCCTCCCTCACCTATCTTTCTTTTCTCACCAAAGTTAGCTGTAGAATCTCCAATTGCTTTCAAGCTGAAAATCACGGGCCGCTCTGTTTGGAATGGATCGATCTCTGCAACCATTCGCTACAGCAATAAGATATGTATATCTTTAGCTAAATATCAAGAAACAGTATTCACTCGCAATACCATTAACTCTCATGGATGGAAAAAAACGGCTCTCCAGGGCAGCAATGCTGGTGTTGCTGGGAGCTCTCTCCATTTTAATCTCAGGTGCTTCAACATTGGGCTTAAAAGACTTCCTTTTGACCCGAACAATGATAGTGAACACACAGAGCAGCAGCATTGCAGCTGATACGGAGGCTGCTATTATGATTGACGAACTACCAACCTCTAAGAATCGTCAAAAAAAAAAGAAAGAAAAGGAAAAATTCAGCTACTTGTTAGCAACGGGACATAAAATGTAGCAAGTTGTAAGTTTTTCTGCACTCTTCTTTTAGTTTTGTAGTTTACGACTTGTACAATTTTGGTTACCTTTTTTTTATATTTATAATATATCTACCTTAGCAGGGGCTTCCCCTACTGTATATTCCTTAAAAAAAGGGACAGAAAATATGAATATCTTATAACTGAATACCAAAGAAGAACACAAACATCATACTGATTGAAGTTATCGAACTTATGTAATAAAGATGTATTGTTTTAAGTAGTTTAAGAAATCTATGTTTGAAAATACTTCAGCTGGAAAGTACTAACGACTTACTCTTCTTGGAAGAACCAGGAACACCCATTGGGATAAATAAGATCCAGCCTGGTTTTATAAAATTAGGATTCATCAAGCTCGGATTCAAGTTTAAGATATCCTGTGAACTTGACCTGAACAAGCTTGCGATACTGCTGATGGTATCTTCCTCCTGCACTGCATAGGACAACACTCCATATGATGCTGTTGAGGAACATCCGCATGGAAGGTGAACCGTAATTGTCTCATTTACAGTCAGGTTTTTCCCATCACCAACACTCATTGCAAGCCCACTGAATTTGTTGGTATTGACAGTGATAGGTGTGTCATCCTGCTCGACTTTATATTTAGCATCATGGAACAGAGCAGTCATGGTGTCATTGATCGCCTCACACATGCATGGCACACCCACCAACAGATCCTCTGAATCAGGTAGCCGCTTGATAGGATGGATGAGAGATGCATTTCCATTGAAGATAGAAACTATTGCAGACAGGTTACGCCCTTCAGGAGTGACGTAAAGGAATGAGCTGCATGAAGGGTTGATTGATACATCATTGCACTGCATGGGTTGCCATATTGTTGTTGATGCAATCTTGCTTGGCCAATCGAGCAAAGAATAGCATATGTGGTGTTGAAGAAGCAAAGTGACGAAGAGCAGGAATCCATGTTTAGCCATGGTGAGCAAGAGGAGAGGCAAATGAATTCTGGGTGGCCTAGGAGGTTTATTTGATACTCCAACTTTGGCTTCTTCTATTTGTACCCTACTTTGAGCTTCCTGAGATGTCAACTGCCTGTCATGGCCGGCTATTATACATGATGCTATGGTCGTGCCTTGTTAAATCCGCTTCCCTGAAGATCTACATTCTTTGGAACACTGGAAAAGGACATAGTAGATGATTAGAGTTTCTCACAATGCCGACCAGCTCTAGTCCGATACAACAAAATTGGCCAACTAGCTGCAGGCCACAAGGACTATGAAGGAGTCAAGCTTTTCTTTGGCATCCAACATTTGGCCTATTCTGCAATGTTGGAGTTGGATGGTACAAATGAATCTAAAAAACAAAAGGCACCGAAAAGAACAGCATGACATCCGACATTTAATAAGAGAGACTGACGTTGCATGTCAGCGGTTGATTCATTCAATCTTCAAGACTCATGGATACAGATACAAAATGGGGACATAATATACGAGTAAGCAAGGAATATCCCTGTCCAAATAAACTGGAAATCATCCTGTTATTCTGATCTTCCACAGAAATATGTATAATACTCATTATAATATAATGTTGATGCCACAGGCCCACAATCACCAGAAAAGAACCATTACATCCATCTCTCATAGTTTTAAATTGAAAGTTTATGACAGCATACCAAAATTGATGCCCAACCATCATTTCCTTACTTCAGCAACCTTGCTTATCCCTACGTTCTTGTGTAAATCTTCTTTTGTCAATTCATCCCTAACTCCATGAGCATCCCACCACATCTCTTGAGATGCATACATGTTTGAGAGCATGATCCTGTACGCAGGCTTATCTGGATAAAATTCAATAAGCTTTTCAGCCACCATCCTACCAAGGCTGGAATTACGATGGACACAGCAACCCCAAAGCAACGCACCCCACATACCACAATCTGGTCGCACTGACATTGTCTGTATAAGATCATATGCCTCCTTGAGCTGACCAAATGTTGCAAGAAGCCTCACCATGTACACGTAATGCTCTGTTGTTGCCACAATGTGGAACTCATCCCTCATTCTTCTAAACAACTTCCATCCCTCATCCAAGAGCCCCGCATGACAGCAAGTAGCAAGTAAAGCACAAAAGGTAGCACTATCAGGGCCGACATCATCATTAACCATCTCATCAAGGACTTCAATGGCCTTATTTGCGAACCCATGGGATCCAAGGTTTGATATCACTGTATTGTACATCACTGAGTTCTTGTTAGGAATTTTGTGGAACACCCAGTATCCAAGATCAGGGAAACCACATTTTGCGTAAGCATCCATCAGTGAAGACAGGACTTTGATGTCCACATCAGCTCCAAGCCTGACTGCATAACAATGGACCTCCCTGGTACAGGCAATATTAGCTGTAGAAGCACAAGCAGAGAGAACACTGGCAATCAGAACGCAGTCGGGCCTCCTGCCAGAGTAGCATAAGTGACGGAACAAATCAATTGACTCCTCGTAATTTCCAGCTTGCAATAGCCCTGTTACCAGTGATGACCATGTAACTAAATCAGCATCTGGCAAACTACGAATCAAGGATTGGCCAGACTCCATGCACCCACACCTCAAGTACATGGTAACAAGCGCACTTCTCACGTGGTGTCCAGAATCATATCCACCCTTGATACAGAATCCATGGATCCCTCGAGCGAAAGCAAGTGCTTCGGGATTCGAGAAGCACGAGACTAAGCCGACCATTGAGTACCCATCAGGCCTCTCGCCAGCTCTCTGCATCGCCCGAATCAGCACGAGCCCATCTTGCCACATTCCTCGATATCCATAGCCGGACATCATGGCATTCCACAGAACCAAGTCTGGCTCACGCAATCCGTCGAACACCCGGCGCGCATCCTCGACGAGCCCAAGCTTCGAGTACCCACTGACAAGCGCGCTCCCTACAATTGGATGGGAGGACGCGCCACAAGATGACGCGACGCCGTGAACGACCCTGACGGCGGCCGGGTGCGAGCAGTCGGCGCAGGCGCGGACGACGCAGGCGAAGGTGTGGGCGTCGGGCGGCGTGGCTGAGCGGCGCATGCGGGCGAAGAGGTCGAGCGCCGCGGGAAGGTCGAGGCGGCGCGCGTGGGCGCGGATGAGAGCGTTGTAGAGGACGGCGGCGAGGTCGCCGCGCGCGGCGTAGGAGCGGAGGACGAGGAGGCGGAGCTCGGAGAGGGCGGAGGCCGGTGGATTGACGAGGATGTGCGCGTGCAGCTGCTTGATCTGCGAGAGGGAAAGTGCGGCGCCATTGCTGGCGGCGGCGGCCAGTGGCGGGAGCTTCGCGCGCATACCATGGAAGCAACGCCCCGGCGAAACTGAAGTGTTCTGTTACACGAACGAAACGGGACTTGTTTTCGTTAAGTTCGCCCTAATAAGAATTTTCGAGTTTCTTGTGCAGCTAAAAATTTCCAATAGTAGTCTATTTCTTATTTCATATCCACATAATTGATGTGTTTCCGTCTCTTTTGGTTCTGAAGAAAATTAGGTAGCGTGAAGGAAAACTGTGATTGGTAGGTATGAAGAGAGCTTTGAACTTTCAAAATATGGATTTGGTGAGTGTTTCAACGAATCTGTGAAATCCTATAAGAGGGATCCATTGCAAGTAGCAGCACAATAGGTTTGTGAAATGTAGCGGCATCAGCTTATTTTAGATTTGTAGGCAGAGCTCCTACACCTGGGCGTTGGGCTTGAGCAACAGTTAACGGACATCGATCATTATTTTTGTTTTTGAACCATAGCAGTGTAAAAGTATCATTTTTATTGACTTATATGTATGGCTGGTCCATATCCATATATGTACGGCTTTTGCTGTTGCCTTGCTATAAACAATGTTTCAGGTAACTACTAGTAATTTGTTTCTTCTTTATAAACCATTTTACCAGTACATTGCGGTTACTCTTAAGACGTAAAGTGGGCGAGGCGGGCATAAGGCTTGTACGTTACCCATGCCTTTTTTTTTCCCCCCTAGAAGTAAGATCACAACTATACATCACTAAAGACGACCACAGCTAGCTAGCGACCATTCAGCGTTGTGGTAGCTAACCCAAGTGTTTTTCATTACCAAAAATCCGGCATACTCCTTTAACCTGACGCGAAGAATAATCTGGCCGGCCGGCACTGTTGCTCAGACCATATATGGACTATGTCTATAACAGATTAATTTATTTTACTTTTTTGAACAGAGGCAGGAGTGCTGCCTTTTCATTAAGAAGAAAAGGAGAAGTTTACATATTCATTAAGATTAATTTCAAAATTGATCTGTAGGATGTCCGAAACGAAAGGAAAAGTTGAAGGTTGTAAGCGGAGTTAGCTCCATGCTGACAAATGACAGAGTATGTGCATGTTCCGGAAGACCGGAACGGCAGTTCAAGTCTGTCCAGGACAGGTAGACGGATCGCGCCATTCTCAAAATCACTAGAGCAGAGTCCGATGCAATAACCCGTCCGACTCACGGATGGGCATGGATGCACGACAGCTGTACGCTGATTTCGAGCGGAAATCTTTGCCCGCGCGAGAACCATTCCCACCGCTGGGTCTCGTACGCGAGCCGTTCATGTCGGTGCTGGTGCCGCTCTCCACACGCACGTGGACAGCTAAAACCCGTGCCGTGCACTGTATCCATTGTCCAACAGCATCAGGGCCGCACGGTGGTCAACAACTTGTGGTGATCGAGGTGGCATGCGGATTCATGTCTCTCCGCGCGTCGGAGAGGAAAGACGAAAGAGCAACGCCATTGAATAACGTTTGAAGGAGCCAACAACGTTGTTGGGCTGGATCAAATTTCTGATTAGGCCGCCAGGCTGGGGCATGCGCGCGGATTGAAAACTTTCACAGCTTGTACTACTGTCCAGCGTCCACAAGCTCAGAGAGAACTCCGCTACAACTAACAATTTCTACTCATAACAAATTACCGTATATATTATCAAACTTTCACATTGCTGGTTCATTCTCATTCACATGTTGGCCGCTCCATAAATTTAGTCCTGACCGTGGCATATAACAGGATTCCGAATTCCAATAGCAGGCAAAAAAATCGTTGTATAGTTTATGACATCCAGTCTCCACGTTTACAATGCTAGCTAGCGTCGAGCTACAGTCACTCTTGGGCCCAGAGACTGATACGCCACCAAACAGGGTTGTTTCCCTTGTCAAAAAATTTGACCAACGAGTATTTCCCCGGCCCGCTAATAAATTCCCAGGGCCACTTCGCATTATTGTCACATATCTTTTCTAACTAGGGTACCGGAGCACTTCGTTGGTACAGTTGTAATGTCAATCAGTCCTCTGAGATTCAATTAAGAGTGGTACAATCATGCAGCCATGCCTGATCAAAGTAGGGTCCAGTAAAATCTGCCGGATTTACGATTCTAGCTAAATGGGGAATCCACAGCAAACGTTTCGCAGCCTTGGAAACTTTGGCTTTTGCTTGGTTGTCGACACAGCGTTGGCTCGTCACACGAAAAGGTACTGCAGCACCACAGCTTGCTTCGTATTTTGCCGCTGGCGTTTTCGCCGCCACGTCTTTGGCGCTGCCACACATGGTGTGGCGAGTGGTGGCTGGCGACACGTCCTAAAAACACGAGGGGAGCTCCCAGCAATTCTTGAGGCTAATGACATTTTGAGTGTGAGAAATACTTTCTTCAAAAGACTTATTTTTGCGATTCTTTATTCAAAAGACTTTGCTCATTGTAGAATAATTTCTTCAAGGGATTTGCAAACAGTAACTAGCTAGAATATTCCTTGTAATCTTCTACTTGACTACCCAAACCTTCCGTTGCACCATCAGATCGATTACACATCATCAACCTTGTCGGTCTGGTGATGATCCTCTCAACCAATAAAACCCATCCATCCCGTATATGTTGAATCTCTAGATCTCCTTAGCCTTCAGCGCTCCCGATCACCTGTGATCACACTGCCAATTCTAACATATTGTCTGCCATGGCCGGAGTGGCACGGGCAAGGCAAGGTGGCACCTTACAATATGCGCACAAACAATGGCGAGTCCAGCTGGTTGGGGGGGGGGGGGGGCCCCCCAAATTAAC
>LAPY01002564.1:40094-57628 GCA_000970635.1 Eragrostis tef
GGTGCATCGATTCTACAGGATGTCCTCCGAGTTTTGTGCCTAATTTAAGGCCTTGTTGATCTTGGTATTCCAGAGGTTTCAGTTTACTTCTTCTACTTTTGGTTATTTCGGTAACTTTAACTCTTTGGAGTTCTTTTTAATTGACCAGCTTAGGCTGAGAATTGATGTACGTGGAGTTTGAACCAGTCGGAGGTCTTCAAAGCCAATCAAAAAGAACTCGGGGGCTACTGTCGAAGGAATGAGCACCCGGGTATCCTCAAGGTTCAACAAGGCCGAGTACTTCAGATATAGGTAGTCAGGCAGCTTCAATCAGGCCCGGGTGGCCCAGTAGACTTGAGGTCGGTTGGGTCACTCGGCCCACAATAATCTTAGTCGGACTTGTACTACAAGGCAAGTTATGATGTAACCGACTAGGTTAGACTCCATGTAACCCTAGACCTCCGGATATATAAGGCGGCTAGGGATCCTACAGAAAACTCTCTCGCATAATACCATAGTAACGCTAGACTAGGGTGTTACGCATCTTGCGGCCCGAACCAGGATAAACCTTGGCGTCTGGTGTACCATCGTGTTCTTGATCCTTAAGCAACCACACAAATAACTATCGGGGCATAAAACCTCGACAGAGGTCAAGTGGGTGCCGAGCAAGATGATGGATGAGTAATAGGCTCATAGTTTTGTGTTGCTGTAATAGAGTTTCTGTAATATGCTGGAGGGTGTTCCAACATGAGGGGTGCTCAGAGCTACGATGCGATGTAAATTGAACTTGGTCTTGACTGCTTTGCATAGTGGACGGGGGTAAATCCCTACAATTCTAAAAAAAATTGTTTGGCTGAGTTGTATTACTCCTTAGTCCAAGTGGGCCATGTTTGGTTGCTTGTATCTGTGTTCATTGTGGTCAACTCTACCCAATCTGGAGCGGTGATTACCATTGGATGACTCCATAGGTTGATTTAGAAATCAGGAAATAAATAACACGGCAAATTCGATAGAAACTCCACTTTTTTTTCAAAATAACAAAGTAAAGTTGTTTCAAAGTAACAAAGTACAATTCAGGAAAATGAGAATTATCAACTACTATGGCGCAAAATTGTTTTATAGCCCAGCGTTAGCAAAAACATGTCACCATGTGTCATGTCTCGTCTTATTTCAACATCAAACTATATTGTCCACAAACTCGCAATGCAAAACATGGAACAAAAGAAGTCGATCATGAAGCAGCTAGTAATTTCAAACCCGCACCCATTCACCAGGGCAAAGGCACCCATTCACCGGTAGAACCGAGGCTGCCGTTGACGTCAATGACAAAGCGGTTAGCGCACGTCGTTCTTCTCAAGCCGCTCGAGCGCAGTATTCACATAGTGCCGTGCTTCCCCGCGAAGTCGAGCATCTCCTGGCACTCCGTGACGTTGCTGACGAGGCTCCCGGCGACGCCCTTCCTGGCAGGCACGATGGCAGCCACCGGCTTGCTCATCGCGCCCAATATCACGATCTGGCCCATCGGCTTGACCGCTTGAGCAACGCTAGCAATGGCGTGATTTCGTGATGAGGTTTAGTCAGAGAGATTTTGTGACGACTGATGACGGGATTTATTAACGCCAAGCACAGCACACACCTGCTCGGCGTCGCTGCTGACCACGAACTCGTCGGCGCCGGTCGAGCTTCTGATGTGGCGCTTGCCGGCGGACGTGCTGATGATGGTGACCGTCCTCCCCAATGCCTTGCCGAGCTTGACGGCGACTTGGCCGAGGCCGCCAAGCCCCACGACGATGTGGTGCGTTCAGGCCGTTGCCACACCATCGGGGTGTACACCGTGACGCCAATGCCGAGCAGCGGCGCCGCCGAGGCCGGTCAGGACGCGGACCACGTAGCGCTCATCCACGATGATGGCGCATCGGAGAAGCCGTCGCCCGTGACCGCGCTGCCGTACATAGACCGAGTATATTTGTGCTCTTTTTCTAGCTAGTACTTAGACGGTTTGATCACCGAAAGATATCTCACCATCAAAATAAGGTAATAAATCTTTAACTTTTTTAATTAGATTTCCATGTGCATATAATATCAATTTCACATGGTTACAAAGTTGGCCCACAGATATTTGATGCATAAAGTACAACGAAAGTGATGATTACATATAACCCACAAATCAAATAAAACTTGACTACCAAACACAACAAAAACATCAAATTGATAAAGTCGACACCCACTATATCAGTAGGAGGCAGTTTATTCAAAGTACACTAGTGATCTTGCATCCAAACCGAGGACTCCTATGCTCCCATCGTCCAGCGGTTACACGGGGCATCCTGGGATGAATAAAAAATCAAGTTAATGAACAATTATTAAATTCACAAATGGATTTCACTAATTCGACTAGCTACTACATTGTTATAAGGCACTACACGAAAACAAATAATTATTGAAGTGCACACTCATTTGTTGGTTAAATCCAACGGAGTACTAGTGGAGCATTGTTTTAGAATAATAACACGCTCTTTTTCCTTTGAAAATGGCTAGCGCAAAAAAAAAACGTTAAAATTAAGTTATTGTTGCATACAGATTCATCGAATTTGAAACAACTAACAATGTCTCTTAAAGCAGGTTCAAAATCTTACAAGTAACTGAAAGATAAACACTTCCTGGATATTGAACAATGGTTAGATTCTGTTTCGTAACTCTCTGTATAATTTATTTTCTTACACTCTGCAACAAAGTCTCTATATATTCAATATAAATTAATCAGTAGGGGCTTGCCCCTACCGTTGCCTAAAAAAAACTGAAACATAAATGTAATGGTTTATATTACTAGGATGGCCAGGCCACATATTTTCTTACCGGGGAAGAGGTCATATTAAGGTAGAATGCATGGATTGTTAGCTTAAAAATGCGTTGAACATTGGAGTCCTGAATCATGGTGTGCTTGATTATACCATGCGCCATAGAAAATGCTCCCGTCCCTCCCATGATGGTCCACTCACCATTATCTGGAAATATCCCCATCACGCTTAGTGTGGACCCTGCAAAAGTACTTTTTGGATAGAAACAAAAGCATCAATGTATAGTGAAGGACACAGAACAGAACGATACATCATTTTGAGTACAGAAGAATATTCAAGTAAGCTTGCCGCAACATATAGAGATGTAAAAGTGAATAATACCTTCCACCTTGGAACTGCAAGTTGAAGGACATGTACCAGTTGTTGTTTGTCTGGCTAGAGTGCGTATGTAAGCCCTGCGCTTTTCCAATAGCAAAGTTGTTTGCACCGGGCTTTTCTGTGATACTCCAATCATTAGTAGCAGTTGTACCAAATCCGTTAGTTGGATTTATAAGAACTTGCTGGTTTGGATTTGGGTTTGTTCCAGAGGCGACTTGGTTTAGATACAAGTGCATGTAAAGTTCGGTTTGCACTAGGGCGCACGTAACAGTAGCTAACTGATAATAGGCCATGGCTAAGGAGTTGAGGTAGCTCCTTTATGTTTGTGGGTTTGTTCCAGAGGCGACTTGGTTTAGATACAAGTGCATGTAAAGTTCGGTTTGCACTAGGGCGCACGTAACAGTAGCTAACTGATAATAGGCCATGGCTAAGGAGTTGAGTTAGCTCCTTTATGTTTGTTGTTTCAATGACTGGAAGAAGGGTGGGCTCTATTTATAGAGTTCAGACATAACGACTGTCACGTCATCATGCACGCATATGCAAGGCATAGTGGAATTTTTGCCAAAACAAAAAAAATATTAATAACAAGACGATACAATCTTGAAAGGGTGACTTATGAGGCATGTGAGCAAACACAAGCTTCTTGATGGCCGAAAGCATCCAAAGATTCAAGTAACATGTGTACATTTATGCAAGATGGATAATGGTAGGTGGCGACACATATAATGCTCAAAATGGTGCAGTATACATTAACGATACTTGACTATTGGTGCAAGTTTGATGCCCAGACAACAACACGAAATGTATCGAGTCTTTTTGTTATTTTCTTGTGTAACATGTACTAAGGCATCATTTCCTTTAATCGTTGAACTGTAAAATTATAAGGAAAATATTTTGGCAAGACATTTAGCCTGATGAAGCATTATTATATTTTTAAATAAAAATAATTATCCATAGAAAAATCTAGCCATACAAAACATTTGCAATACACTGATCTCTTTTGATCCGACCTTAGTATTAGGATGCTTGGACTAAGGTAACTCATGTACAATATGTATATATTTGCACCAATAACCTCAGCTCCAATATATGGATAAAAGAAAGTAATCAGAATTTTTGTTGATCTCACCTTAGTATTAAATGATGGTGCACTTATTCACTTAGAAAGATATATCACATATATAAGAAACAAAACTGTCTTCCTTTTGATACCACCTAAGCTCATGTTTAGGAAAGGGAATATATTTCAATAATTCGGCCTCTACATCGACCAATGCATCTATGTGTTCTTTAATCATTACAAGACAATCCATGAGAAAGTAAGACACCGCAAACGAATTGAAAAAATTCTAAATGGAACTAATAGTTAGGGGAAATGAGATAGACTCAAAGCAATAAAGCTAATGAAACCTTCAAAAACCAGGAACAAGTAGATATCGGAAGTTTTATTAAGTGCTCCGCTTATTCACTAGGAAGTAAATATCTATCCAATGGCGCACCATACGCAAGGAAACATGCATATAGCAGCAATTTGAAGAGGCAAGTTGCCAGATTTGGCTCATAGTTTGAGCTAAGTGGTTGACTCAAACCATCAATTATACGTTTCAACAATAGAAGCAATTCGATACCAGGAGAAACATTTTATTAAGTGCAGCACTGAGTCGCAAAGGAAGATATATCACATTTAAGATCAAGAATGACAGTTGTAGGTTTGTAGCTCGTACTTATGACCAAGTGGTTCTCTCACACGAGTGATAACTTAAAACAAAAAAAACTTTAAAAAATATAACAAGTTGATACAAATATTCTGGTATCAACTTGTTAGATGTCGCTCACAGTTGGGGTAAAGTGAGATCCGTGGTATCAACTGTGTATCTTTCAAAAAAGAAAAATGTTAGATGTTGCTCACAGTTGATACAAATATTCTGGTTCACATCACTAACACGATCGATATGGTTTGTTATGTGGTCTCTCTACTGATGGATGAGGAAGTGAAAATGTATATTAGGTGGTTCCGTGGTAGGATACAAATATTTTTCACAGTCGAGATGTGAGATGTCGCTCACAGTTGGGGTAAAGTGGTTGAGTCAAATGACATAAAAGCCCAAAATTTTTCGTATTTGAGCACATTCTGTTTTGCATTTCCAGATCTGAGCAGGTGAACGTCCTTTTTCAATTCTAAGCTCCCCACTGCCAGCCCATCAAT
Organism: Eragrostis tef; assembly: GCA_000970635.1. Lineage (NCBI taxonomy): Eukaryota > Viridiplantae > Streptophyta > Magnoliopsida > Poales > Poaceae > Eragrostis > Eragrostis tef. The sequence goes on from LAPY01002564.1 coordinate 45,456, forward strand.
CAATAATAGTTGCACGACGTATTAGCTAGTTCAGAAAATTAGTGATAAGGTGGCGGCTGCTTAGCTTGTGGCTAACTTTATTGTATCCAATTTCAAAATAAAGAGTACTGCCTAGAGATGGAAATACGACCACGGCGTGCTCACATCCGAAAATACTCGTCTGCATATGCTCATAAGCAAAAAAGACGGAAAAAAGATAAAGAATCTGTTGAAACTAGAAAGATATCAATGCCAATGAGATACAGTTAACTAAATAGAAATTTTACGGTGCCCTGCATCGTAAAACTGCTCTAATTAAGTGCTGCCCAGATTCAAAGAGAAAGATGTATCAGATTCTAAGACTAAGGATGCCAGATCGATGTAGTTTGTATTCAGGGCAGGTGGTTGACTCAAATGATGAACAGAGCTAATATTTAAAATATAAGAACTAGTTGCCACTAAAGGATATTATCTGTTACGTGCTCTGTTCATTCACATGGAAGTAATTATATATTATTAAGAGTACATGGAGATGCAAAATGTAGCTCGTGGTTAGGGCAATATGGTTGACTCGAGTGATCCGTAAGGCTACACCAAGAGGTATGTATTATGAAGTGCTTCACTGATTCAAAAAAATTGATTTTTCTCATTTTGTCTTTTACGTTACTTGTCTTGACTACGTGTGGGCTGCATATTTAAAGATTACATCAATTGCAAAGAATCTTTTGAGCACACGAACAAGTTGAAACCAGCCCTAGCAAAGAAAAAAAAAGGTTGAATAAAACACATGCTTTCCTGATTGCAGAAAACAACATTGTAGCTCGTAGTTAGAGCTAAGTGGTTGACTCAAACCATCAGTAAAAAATTTCAAAAATAGAAGCAATTTGATACTAGGAGAACAATTAAGTGAGGGGGCATTTGTGTTTTTACCCTCATTTTGAACTCTAACTCTGATTTTACCCTCACTTTTTTGACTTTGTGATTTTACTCCTGGTTTTTCAACATGAAGCCAGATCTTACCCTCAGTAGGGGTAAAATCAGAATAATTCTATTTCGATTTTACTCCTATTAGGGGTCAACTCTGGCTTCAGATTGAAAAAACAGGGGTAAAATCACAAAGTCAAAAAAGTGAGAGTAAAATCACAATTAAAATTCAGAGTGAGGGTAAAAACATAATTGTCCCATTAAGTAACTGCTGCACTGAGTCGCAAAGGAAGATATATTACGTTTTAAGATCCAGAATGACAGTTGTAGCTTGCAGTTACGACCCAGTGGTTCAGTAATAGGATCTATAACTGAAAACAAATTAAAAAGTTATTTCAAGTTGATACCAGAAGATATGGTTTGTTATGTGCTCTCTCTGCTGATTGATGACGAAGTAATTGCCTATTAGGTGGTTCCGTGGTAGGATACAATATTTTTCAGAGTCGAGACGTCAAATGCCGCTCACACGTGGGGTAAAGTAGTTGAGTCAAATGATAAAAAAGATAAAGAATCTGTCAAAACTAGAAAAAATAAATCATTGCCAACTAGATACAGCTGATTAAATGCTGCCCAGATTCATATCGAATTTGTATCACGTTATAATACTCAGGATGCCATGTATAGATTGTATTCAGGGCAGGTGGTTGAATCAAATGATGAATAGAAGTAATCTTTGAAATATAAGAACAAGTTGCCACTAGAAGAAATGATTTATTACGTGCTTTGTTCACTCACGTGGAAGTTTTTTTTTCGATGAGGAAGTTAAGAGTACATCGAGAACAAGGCATCATTTGATTCAAGTGATCAGTAAGGCTAACGGACCTTTCAGAACAAGAAACTAATAGACATCAAGAGATATGTATTATAAAGTGTTCACTTATTCAAGAAAAAGGCATGTCAATTGCCAACAATCTTTTGAGCACATGAACAAGTTGAAACCAGATGATAAGTTTTCATAAGAGGCCAGTTGATTTACAGGGAACTGAATATTTATTAATTGGTGCACTAATTCGCAAGGAAAGATGACGTAAAAGTCAAGGTGCCAGATACAGCCCTAGCTACTTACGGCAAAGTGGCTGACCCGAAACTTGGCAGACTTATTTCACGATCAGCTTGTCGCCACACTGGAGCCTTTCCTCTTGCTGGTGCCGGCCATGTGACCAAACGCATGCTTTCTTGATTGATGAAAGCATCCAAAGAGTCCAGTGAGATGCGTGTGCATATGTGGAAGATGGATAACGGTATGTTACGACACAGTGCAATTAAGTGTGAAATATTGCGAAAGATTGATACCTAGACCGCAACACAAAATGTAGTAAGTATTTTCGTTATATGATTGTGTAACGTGTACTAAGACATCCCTTCTTTTCATTAGGGAGCCGAAAAAAAAATGTAAGGTAAATACATCAGCACGACATTTGTTAATGATATGCCAGTAAATGATCCATGGAAAGTACATATTGGCTATACAAAAACAATTGCGATACACTCCACTCTTTTGATCCGACCTTGGTATTAGGATATAGCAGCGTTTTTAAGTGTCAAGATGCATGCCAGATGTAGCTCATGGTTAGGGCAAAAGCATGGTTGACTCAGACGTTCAATAAAGGGAATCTAAATATCTTTCAAAAATAATTACATGTCGGTGCCTGAATATATGTTCTTATGTGCTCGATCTGCTGAATCATGCGGAAGTTATTATCTCATGCGCCGAAAAGATACACATATTTTTCAGAGTTGACATGTCCAATGTAGTTTACAGTTTGGGTAAAGTGGTTGGCTTAAAGGGTACCAAGCTAAAGAATTTCTCAAAACTTGAAAGAAAGAAATGCCCTAAATGATAGGGGCATTTGCAAAAACGGTTCACTTTTGGATACCAATTAGGTAATTGGTCTCCTTTTTTGAACTCTGCAAAAACGGTTGTGGTTTTTGAACTGGAAGCTTGCCGTCAGGACCATTTTTTGAGATGCTGTTTAGTAAAGAGGATTTTTAGAATTAAAACAAATAAGAAAAAATTTGGACAAAGAGGAAAGGACGTTCGGATGTTCTGTTCAAGTTGCTTGCGTGCCTGACGTCCTTCTTCCTCTCTCTTTTGTGTACCTGAAACCCTCTTGGCCATACGAAATGTAGTAGTCGCGAGTTAGCTTATTGTTTATGATTGATTTGTAGGTCGATTCGCAGGGAAGTTAGTGTGGTTGTTAAAATGGGTTCATATTTCAGTCTTTCTGATGGGGACCAGAGACATATTGCAAATGGAAACTCTATAACCAATTGTTGTTGATGCCAGTAGATATGGGCTAATGCAATTAGTTAATCATATAGCTGAAAATTTTATCTGGGGATCTAAACAATATATTTCTTGTGGCGTCAATTTGAACATGATGAGGATGCACACTTTCCAATTTAAAGTGATGAACAACTGATTCAATTAATTGTGCTAAACCTAGACAAAGGAGTGGTGCATATTATTGTAGAAATCAACAACTTTGAGGGTCCATTGCAGTGTTCACCCACCAAACGTTCATTGCACCCCATGGTCAGATAGAGATTATTAGAAACACAATACTCCATCCTTGAATTTGGATCCATGTGTTGATCCAACGCAACTCACACAAGCCACACCCACCAAAGAGAGAACCACTTCCATCAAAAAGAAAGTTACATTCATCAAAGGTGGCAAAAAATCTAAAATACAATCACATGATGATGGTTCAGTCGATGCTGATGTGGAGGGCATGTACTCTGACACTGATTCTCTTGTGCCCATGAGTGACACACTGATTTTGCTGCTTCATTTGACTCTGACATTGATCTCTCTGACAATGAGTACGAACCTTAGGTTGTTATAGTGGATGAGGATGACGACGACATCCCCGCATCATGTTTAGTTTTATAATCCCATTAAATTAACCTAAAAGGTTGAAGGCTTAGAGACATGAGTTGACGATAGGCATTTTCTCTCAAATGTCAGTCCATTTCTCGTCTCATTTCCACATCATACTCACAATAAAATCGGCACGCAAGGCCGCAAGGGGAAAAAGGAAAATACAACTGCCAGTCTCCCGCGTAGGCAGCAAAGCCGAGGCTATCGACGACGTCAACGACAAAGCGGTAACGCACGTCGTTCTTCTCGAGCCGCTTGAGCTGAGCGCCGTGTTGACGTAGTCCATGTTTATCACATTTACCTCCACCTCGGCGTTGATTCCGTGCTGCCTCGCGAAGTCCGGCATGGCCTGGCAGTTGGCGACGCTGCCAACAAGGCTCCCAGTGAGGCCCTTCCCATCGGGCACAATGAAGGCCACCACCGGCAGCTCCAGCGCCCTGCCCGTCGCATACTCGCACAGTCGCATACAGCACCACGATCTGCCCATCGCAAGCAGCGAGCCGATGATGAAGAACAAAAGGAAGGAAATTTTTTTTCGAAAATTCATCAGCAGGTGGAGGGAGAAATGAAAAAGAAAAGGAAAGGAAATTTGTTTTCCAAGAAAAACTAACCCAAAAAATAACTTTAGTGATCATAGAGAAAAACTAAGAAAACGTTCCACTGGGATGCCGCTCCGCTGGACGATCCTGATCGCTTTATTTTCTTGGGGCACCGTTCCTTGCTGTTATCGCAAATCGATCAATTCGTTACTTTTCATCGGATGGGTGACATGCAATGGTTGTGCGTCAAACATAGGCATTAATTAACTTCATTATATAACGAGCCATTATATCCTCTCCATCACGAGCTGCAACCACAGTTTATTACTTAACCACGGCCTAGTGCCGTAGCATGAAAAGAGCCATCATATGGTTTGAGCATATCGATCAAAACGTAGACATACTTCATCCTCACTCTAAGTCCTCTTAAATGCTTACTCATTTTTTTTTGCAAAATGTTGAAGGCAACGATTTATAAGTGGAAGCACATGGCCATCTCTAATATTTCCCCATCCTTTTGTTATTTGTCATCGAAAGAGCCCCGGGAAAACCATTTGCAAAGAAAGTATAGTTATATTCAAGGAAATCATTTAGCAGTAGTAATAGTAAAAGGCCTAAGAAAACTATTTTGAGTTATATTTGTGCAAACAAACTTGTGAAAATGGTTAATTAGAACCTGAAAAGAAAACCAAATTGATGACTCCATGAAGTATTCCTCAACAATGTTGCGGTGCGTGTTGAAATAGACTTTGTCGAAGTGTCGAACATCAACGATCTAGTCAAGAGGGTGAGGTCAACATGGACCCCAAGAAGCCGGTATTGGTGACATGATTGAAAATGGGGGGAAAGGACGAGATAGATAACACACTTGAAATAGAGAATATGAAGACAAGTAAATTAAATATTAAAAAAATGAACTACATTTTAAGGCCAGAGTTTAAATGGAAATAATACTATTGATATCTACAACACCTAGTCATTAAAGTTCGACTATTGGTATACTATAAACAAGGTGAAATCGCAATAATACTAGCAGAATCCATGGGTCTAATAGAATGCCCAATCCAATGGGAATAATAAGAAAATCAATGGAGCAAATGACTAATAGATGATTAGAGAATTTTCCACGACTGTAGGAATCAATTTTTATGGCGTATACAACAAAATCAGACCAGAAAAAAGTGGTAAGAATAGCTGGGCATTGAGCAAGAAATGTGACAAACCAACAAATTTCTCAAATAAAAACCGATCAACGCAGTAGAATGAGACGAGCAACAAATTCGACATGAGAAAATTACAAGTGTCACACATAAATGATATATCACCGATTGAAACCCTAAGAAAAGAGCAATGAGGAGGGAAGAATGAAGGGCAAAGCGAAATGGCGATTTGATTTTCTGGTCAGTGCGTCATCCCAGATACAAAACCAGGGGGCAAAAAGTAAAGAGGAAGGCTCACCCCCACAAGATAGAGGAAAGGGAGGTCAAAAAAGGATCGGACGCCACAGATTGCACGAACGCCAAGGTCCGACGGCAAATGGTCCAGAAACTCACGATGCAATAAGCGAAACAAACGACGGTCATGAAGACATGCTTTGGGCGAAGGAATAATTAGACCACCATGCCTCGTCTTGTTTGCACATCAACCTATGGAGACGGCTAGCTACGCGGCGGAGCCGAGGCTGCCGGCGACATCGATGACAAAGGGGAAGCGCACGTCGTTTTTCTCGAGCCTCTCGAGCGCCGTGTTGACGTAGTCCATCTTTGTCACCTCCACCTCGGCACCGATGCCATGCTGACCCGCGAAGTAGTCTAGCATGGCCTGCCATTCAGTGGTCAAAATTTCGGCCGAAATTCACCGAAATTCGGCAAAATTTCGTTATATCGCTGGTGGGCGGTAAAATTACTTACCGGGCTGAAAATTTCGGCCCAATTTAATTTCTTTCTACTCCAACACAGCCCAACCGGCCCATACATCCATCCCCACGTGACAAAAACACCACAAGAAACCCTAGCCGCCCCCAATTTTATTTCTCTCTCTTCCTCTGCTTTCTTCCGTCGAGCGTCCGATTCTCTCCCTCCTCTTCTTCTTTCCACGCAGATCCGGCCATGGATGGGGCCCTGGAGAGCAAATGATGCAGGTGGGAATAGATGCGCTGATTTAGCGTGTGCCGGTGACTGGTTTAAATGATGTAAACTTGTGTTTGTGCGTTCTTCTTTCTGTTTTTTTTTTTTGTTGCGATTGCTTCTTTCTGTTGTTGCAACACAGCGGCATTCAAGACTTGTAGCTGCCGTTGTGTGTGTGACGCAGAGATTGATTCTATACTGGACATCCTGCCGGACTGTATTGAGGTCCTTGTAGCTGCCGAGTGATGTCAATGGAATGTCTTTCCAGTTCAAAGGAAAAAAAAAACACAACAGCTGTTACGTGCTTTGTTTGTTTTAGGCATGGATTCTTGTGAATTTGGAGAGTGACTGCCTGTTAGTATGTCATCGCGAGCTGGGACTATTAAAGAATGGGAAAATTGGATTCTTGACATCAAAACATCCTGTTTTTAGAAATTTACCATCAAACTTCCTCGGTACACATTAATACCAGCGAAAGATCCCTCCGTTTAGAAATATACCATTCTGTTCGTTTTGGCTGTTATCTCTACTTTTCTGGACCCTTTTGTCCTTGCCTTCTTCTTCCAGCTGATGCCCCCTGCTCGATACGCAACAGAGCAGGTCACAGGCCTCTCCGCCGCCGATCTTCATCTAGAACCACCACCGGCCTTGCTCCCCTCAAATCCGCCCTCAAATCGCATCCCCATATCCCCTCGAAGGCTGCTGTCCGCCCAGATCTAGATGGAGAGCGCCATGGCAGAGGTGTGGGGGCACCACGAGCTGCAGCGAGACCATGGCGTAGCACTGATTTTGACGAAAGAAATATCAAAGACATGTATGTTTGCAGACCCGTGGAATGAAATTCTGTGCGTGTGAGTCAATACACATATGTGCTGAAATGAGTGGCATTTTCATAAGCCAAATACTTCACGTAGGTTCAACATAGATCAAATTTGTTCAAATGATTCCCACATACATGGTCTGAAGACATTACAGACATTGAAACGAGTACAATAGTAGACACTTAAAATATTCTAGAGCTACATCACTCCAGTAATAGCTGCTTCATCAGTCTCGTCTTGCGTGGAGGTGTTGTTTCTTGGATAGTGCCCGTAGGCGACTTGCCGCTTGGACTCGCCCTGCTCCTTGTAACTGGCCCTGGGCTTGATTGTGGGGCTAGAACAAGTGAAGTATCAGCTTTTCCTTGATCAGGTAGCTCTTTCTTCTTCCTGCCAACGTGTGATTGAAACATGTCAAAGCAAAATTGGGCAATCCAAATACTAAAGATCAAGTGATATTTACCTGCTCTTCTTAGCTTGTTTTGTGCCTTCTTGATCTGTAGTACCTCTGGCCCTCTTTTTCTTGGTAGGTGCTGGCTCCGGAGGGTCTTCATGTGGTTCTACTTGAGGATTTGTGCAACCTTTCTCAATGTGGCCATACTGAAAGCACCTCTTGCATTGATATGGTCCCCTCTTACCCGGTTCTCCACTACTCTTAATTCTCTTTTTTTTGGGTCTACCAGCAGGCCTTCCCTCTAGTTTTGGTGGCCTCATATCAAAACCTGGGTTGAGTGTAGGCCACTGTGACTTGTCACCCATTGGCAGTACCTCAAACTGGTATACATCTTTAAACCTTTGAACTGAATAATATTCATGCACATAGTCCTCAATTTTCAAGTTTCGCATAGAGGTAATAAATGCTATGGCATGAGTGCATGGTTTTCCATTTACATCCCACTGGCCACATGAACAAGTACGAGTGACAAGATTAACTCCATACCTCCAAGCAAAGCCATCTCTGCTGACCCCAGAAATTTCAGCTTTTAGGTACCCACTCTTGGTGATGTTGGAGTGAAGATTTCTGCTCTTTTCATACAGGACATTGACAACACTTTGTAGGATGGTTCCTTGCATCCTGCTGGCTATAACCTGCCTAGTAGCAATTTTTTCCATTATCTTGACCCTTATTATGTCCACGAGATCAACTGCAGGCAGGTCCTTAAAATCCTTAATCCAGTTGTTGAAACACTCTGAAATATTGTTGTTCACGTAATCAACCTTGCAGATTTTGGAGAACTTAGCTCGTGACCACAAGTGTGGGTGGGATGCTCTCAGGTATATTGTAGCTTCTGGACATGATTCTTCAATTTTGTCCATGAGTTTCTGATGTCTCTCCTGGGTGCAAGCCCAAGCACAAGGCCACATGTATTTCATCACATCTCCACTAAACCTCTTCCGAAAATTAGCCATCAGGTGTCGAAAACACTCTCTATGTTCAGCTGCATCACCAAACACCGTAGACACTCCATAATCAAGACCTTTGCATGCATCGGTATGAATTGTCAAGCCTGGGGGTGTGCCAATTGCCCGCTTAAGATGAGTCATAAACCATGCCCAGTTACCATTTGATTCCTTGTCAAAAAGCCCATATGCCACTGGATACATCCAGTTGTGGCCATCTATCGATGTTGCTGCAGCTAGTTGTCCAAGGTACTTTCCAGTTAAGTGAGTTGAGTCTACCCCAAGGTATGGACGGCAACCCATTAAAAAACCATTCACACAAGGCCGCAGGGCCACAAAAAATCTTGAAAAGTACATCTTTCCCTTTACCTTCTTGCAATCAATTTCAACAATGCTCCCGGGGCATGTTGCTTCAACAGCAGCCTTCCAATTCCATAGTAGCTTGAAGCTGTCCTCCCAAGTACCTTGCATCTCCTTTAATGCTACCTTTCTCCCTTCCCATACCTTGTTATATGACAAGGTAACGGTAAACTGATCTTCTAGCCTTTCCATCAATTCTTTTGCTCCAAGTGCTTGATTTTTAAGCAACATTGGCTTCACTCTATTGGCAATCCACGCAGCTGAAGCTTCTTTTCCAGTCACCTTACTTGTACTTGAACAATTATGCTTGGGTCCAATCTTCACCACCTACAAAAATTGAGAGAAGTGAGTTAACGTTAAAGCATTGTTATCAATTAATTATATCAATAAACAATATTATTCGCTTAAAGAATTAATCTACTGCCTTGGTTGTTCTCCCTTGCTGAAATTTCACCGAATGTCGCCGATTTTCCTTCCAAATTTTCAGAATTTTTCGGACCAAATTTTGGAGAAATTTTGGTCAAAAATTCATTTGAAAAATTTCGGCCTGAAATTTCGGAAAATCGGCGAATTTCGTTAATTTCGCCCTTATCGCTGGGTTCCGAATTTTTTTTAAAACCGATAACCTGAACACTGCTACCATCGCGGCAACGCCCTTGGCGCTGGGCACGATCTGCCCCATCGGCTTGAGCAGCACCAGCAGCGGCGCGATATGGTGCCATGCCCACACAGTGTCGATGATGCCGTCCATCGTGCCCGCCGCCACCCTCATGTGCTCGGCGTTGCCGCTGACCACGAACTCGTCGGCGCCGAGCTTCTTGAGCGCCTCCCAGAGCTTGCCTGGGGACGTGCTGACGACGGTGACCTTCATCCCGAACGCCTTGCCGACCCAGACGGCGACGTGGCCAAGGCGCTTCCCGTGCACGTTCAGGTCGTGGCGCGTCATAGCGCAGAAAAGCGGCAGGCTGTCCGGGACACGGACCACGATAGGCGTCTGCGAACCCGCCGCGTGTGACCGCGATGCCGTGGCAGGTGGCGACCAGCCCCTCACAGTAGTTCTCGTGCCCGTTCCCGCAGCACTCAGCAGACGCGGCATGAATCGACGTAGTAGCCCATGCCCACCGTGTCGCCGGGCTTAAACTTGCTGACAATGCCGCGGACGCCGACGATCTGGTGGCTGCGCGGAGATGCCATTGCTCAAACCCGTTATTGTTTTCCTTGATATGCTTTCCAGTCACGAGATTGTAGATGATTGATAACCAAAACAAAAAAGTCCTAAGAGCATCTTTAAGAGACTTCCATAAAATTAACCCTATAAGCTTGTTTTTAGGAGCAACCAAAAAATTATGAAGGGCAATTTTTCTCTCTTCCTTCAACAGTAATCCCTTAAAAGTGGATTAAAACACTTTTGATTGAGCCACATCAGCATCTGGGGGCAAAAAACATTAATCACAATGGAAAAAGAGGAGATGGAAGCCCCAATTCTTTCCCTGTTTGTAGCTACAAATGAGGGGAGTTTAGAGGCTATGAAAAAACAAGGGGTTGTTTTGGGGAGCTGTTGGAAATGATTTTTTTGATTGAATCCCAATATTTTGATTTAAGAAGGCCTTTTGAAAATTCATCAGGACTAACTGCAGAAGACAAGTGCAGGAAAATACCTTTCCTAGATATTTACGTGGTCTATCAGAGAGAACCCGAAAACTAACTACAGTGATCATAGAGAAACACTGAGGGAACATTTTCATCGCTTTATTTTCTTGACGGGACAGACGGGAGCCATGCAATGGTTGTCTTATATTGGTACTAATTTACTTCATTATATAAAGCAAAAGCTACAACCAGGGCTTAGTACCGAACCACAACCAATGCAGTAATAACAAAGAAAGGAGATACAAAATATACTATGATTTATAAGCATATTGATAAGCCCAATGACTTGGTATATCTCACTTCCCATTTGTTGCGAAAAAATCAAGGCAATGACTTCTAATGAGCCCATACAAAAATTATTGGAAAAAATAATTGTTTATATTTAAGTGAACTAATTTGCTACTATTACCCTAAAGTCTAACATAACCATTTTAAGTTATATTTATGCAAAGTTATCAAAACAATAATCTGTTTAGATTTGTTCTAATAATTTGTTACAACATCAACTATATATTGGAAATACTATCAACCAGACCCTACATTACTCAACTGCAAAATATTAATAAAGACTTAACTAAATGAGCAATTTGTTTCCTTAGATGGATTCGACCAGGACGGGGGTAGGAGATAGGCCCAACTTGAACAACATGAATACAGGCATGGCTCTGTTATTGGTTTGCTCTTCTCAGTCGGGCTTAGTTAAATTGTGACTTTGATTATTTGACTAGTTTGTTGCTTGAGATATAGTTTATTAGGATCTTGTTTTTGTTGTTTGGATATGTATTGAGTGTGGTTACCACCATTGATGACTGTTATTCACATGTCAAACAACAAAGTGCAAGATATGAGAATTCTCACCCGTTTAATAGCCCAACGGTTGCAAAAACAGGTCACCATGTGTCCCTATCTCATCTTATTTTGACATCAAATTATATGGTACACAAATTCACAATGCAACACATGAAACAAAAGAAAACGATCACGAGGCAGCTTGTAATTTCAAATCTTCACGTATTCACCAGGGCAAAGGCAAAGGCATCCACTAGCACGCCTAGCTAGACGTACGGCAAAGCCGAGGCTGCCAGCGACATCAATGACAAAGAGGTAGCGCATGTTGTTCTTCTTGAGCCCTCTCGAGCGCCGTGTTCACGTAGTCCATCTTTATCACCTCCACCTCGGCGCCGATGCCGTGCTGTCCCGTGAAGTCCAGCATGGTTTGGCATTCCCTCACGCTGCCAACGAGGCTCACTGCGACGCCCTTCCCGCCAGGCACGATGGCGGCTTGCTCATCGCACCTAGGACCACGACCTTCCCCATCAGCTTGAGCAGAGCCAGCAGCGGCGCAATTGGGTGCCATGCCGACACAGTGTCGGTGATGCCGTCCATTGTGCCCGCCACTGCCTGCGCAATCACGGAGAACGCACCACGGCCA